>JARHVA010000503.1:4990000-5212500 GCA_037957365.1 Torreya grandis | reverse complement strand
TTCTATTATTCATGTTGGAATGGTTGTTTGGTTAATGAATGTTATGTGTGTGTTTAAGTTATATGGTTAAAAAAAATGGGAATGACAGAGTTATATTAAACTTTTAATCATTACATGCTAGTATTTTTTAATAGTTATATACACATGTTTACTAAGTGCTTACAAACATTTATAAAAAATTCATCTATATTACATGATAATAGATGATGTGCATGAATATTTATTTTGAGATAAGTGCCTTTTAGTAATAATCACTAATACCTACCTTAAAAGGGGAGCATATATCTAAATATTTTATATCCAATTTTTTAAAGAGAACTATATTTACAAATAAGTACCAAGAAAAACCAAGAACTATCAAGAAACACTATAAATTTTATTCCTTAATCAAGAAGCAAATTTGAGTTGTTGTAACTTACATTGAAAGTTATATCACTTGAGATGGTGAGTTTTTAAGACTTACTCTAAATTTTGTAGCACTTGATCTGATTTAGTTTAGTTGCAATGGCATCGTGAATCTCATACCATCAATTTTATTTGTTCAAAGCTCATAGTTTCAATTATTATGTATCTATAAATTTAATAGGACACTAACTACTTGGATTTATTTTTAGGTGAAACTAGACTCACCAAGAGTTATCATCACATATGGGTAGGGTCTAGCTCAAGCCTTTAGATGTTTCATCCTTCCTTCCCTAGGTAAGTGTAGGTATGTGATTTAATTAATATTTTAATTTGAAGCACATATGCATTCACATGCACACAAAAATCAAAGTGGGGTATTATGTAGACAAATAATTTTGGTACAAGGCACTTTTCCATTAGGTATTTGTCATGTTTTATCCCACTTGGACCATGTGCACACAATTTGATAAGTTTGATACACTTTATTCTTATGTGGGACATGTATCATTATCTCTTAACTTAGGTATTCCTCATAAATTGAGGTTTTTTCACTTTTAGCTAATTATAACGTGTTCATTAATCCAAAATGTGTGATAACCTAAAGATTGACTATTTATTTGCCTTTGTATGACCTTGGATTCTCTTAGAATGTCCAAAACACTATTTTAAGGTATTTTCCTAAGTTCATATCAGCCAATACAACTATTCCCTTAAATTTTTGATCCTTTATTCCTTGATTTTCAAATTTTAATATATTTATGGTTGGACCATGTGTTCATGTACCCTTGAGGAGCCTATCTGTGTGTGTGTGTGTGTGTGTGTGTGTGTGTGTGTGTGTGTGTACTTTGTGATTTCATAATCTACTCCAAGCCTCCAATTTATTATAAGTTGAGTCTCTTAGGCACATTTTATCAAGCCTTATTGAGAGGTCTTCATATTTTATTAAATGTGTTTGCATATTGATTTAATACCCTTGTCCATCTTATGCCTAGCTCGTATATCAAAATAAGGTTATATCGAGAGCATGTATTTCAATTTTATTAGCTAGGAGAGAAGATGAAACCCTTTTTCTCACTTAGGTTCACATTTCATTCACATGCAAAATAAAACTACATTGACTCTAAAGTGTGTGGGATTTTTAGCTGTAACTCCTCAAGAGGTTGTTCAAGTTAAATAACATATAAGCACTCTTTTACTATAACATTATTCAATTTGATAATAAAAAATAAAAATTAGTTTTCATTAGTCTATGTAGAAACTAATAAAATTATAAGACCAAAAATAAATAATGGACACAATCATTGGTAGTGTAAAAAATTTATAAAAATAAAGGTATAAATTAAATAGCCCATTGATTTTGTTTGGTATGTAATTATTCATTCACCAATTATGTCCCTTTCATAGGACACATTAAAACTTGTAGGATATCTATACAATTAGCTCCAAATATAGATTTCATTCTCATAATTCCATAGTTCTACCTAGGTGTTTATATTTATATCTCTCTTTTCATTAATTTACATTGTTGTTTCTTGTACAATGTTAGTTTTACTTCCACTTACTCTATTAGGCATTATATTTTATCTTATTATTATTTTTAGCTTGATATTAGGGTTAAATGGGTCCCCTTCCCAAAAAACATATTAATCCATAAAATAAAAGTAGCCTCACTTAATGGATTAAACATCAAGGCATCTGGCTAACCAATTTCAAAATAAACAAACATACTGAAAGTAATAAAATTACTTTAGCTTCAAATAAACAAACTTTAAACAAAAATAAATCACAAAATTAATAATTATCATCCATATTTGATTTAGAATGGATACTCAACATCTTGAGAGGAGAGATATGAATAAGATGACCTTTTTTCCTACTCTTAACAATCTTCCATTCTTCTTGATTACCCAATTTATCTAAATCCAAACTTAACAAACCAATTCCATCCTCTAATTTACCTCTTATCACTTTATTCTTATTAACCAAATCTCCAACACTATTTCTACTAGTTCCAACTAGCTAATAATTCATATGTGGTTATATAAATGGAGCTACACCTTTCATATTTTTGTCCATTATAAACTTTGAAACTGTTCTTAAAGGAACATGATCACTTTTCAAAAATAATGTAAGATGTTCCTCACTTGGATCCTTCCCCCATGAAGAATCTATTATTCACTTGGATTTTTGATAGGAAATTTAAAGATGACCAATCTAAAAATAATTTTGGAATCTAAAGGGGATCCCCTCAAAATCTATGGTTTGAAACCAACACCTATCTTTCACTTTTAGACTGATTTTTTTAAGAAGATCCTAAAAAATGGCTAAACACATAAGAACTCTAGTAAAAATTATCCAAGAATAATTCAATAAAGAAGCATCAATTTCCAACAACACACATAGTATACCTCCTATAATTTAGAGACCAATTTTAGACTAGAATTGGAGTGGCAAATATGGAAGCCTCACCCAGACGGGTCAAAGAGAGAGATTTTATATTAGAGTTATAAAATTAGAAGACCGATATTTCATGAGAAGAAGGTGATTTTCACAACTCCAAGATTTATCTTGAAAAAATAATTATGATTAGCCAAATTATTAAAAGCCATAATAAAAAAACCTTTATCACAAGGGTAAATTTCCATACTACCTTCTAGTATTGATTGCCAAGATTCTAAAAGGCATTGATGAAGAATAGGAAAAGAAATATAAAACCTATAAAAATAAAAAAACAGTCCCCTCTCTGCATACCAACCTTCATCTTCCAGAACCTCCTCTAAAGCTTTATCTTCAAACTTGATAACTAAAGTTTTTTTTTGCCACACTAAAAACCCTAGACTAGTCCAAATGGGAGATTGCAACACCCAAGGATGCCATAGCTATTTATTTATCTAATTTTTCTAAGGTGGATGGTATCCTTTTCTCCCCCACTCTCTCCTTCCCATCTCCTAAACCAATCACCATTTTTACTGCATGAATCAATGGTTGTAATATCCTACCTTCTCCCTCCACTACTTTAACCCAATTATGTCCCTAGCATGCCGAATCTCCTAGCATCTACTCTTTGAGATGAACCAAAACTAAACCCTCATTAAGAACAACATAATTCTATATAGACATCACACTGGAAATAATTTAGCACTTAAATGTAGAATAAAATTTCCTAATTCAATCCTAAAATTTTCATAACATGTTCTTTCAGTTATATCTTATTATTATTTATAACTATATTTAATAGATTTATATTATTCCATAGTTTTAATGTATAATGCATAATGTTATTCCCATTATGTCCTAAATAGTTAAAATAAAACCATTGATGAATACCAAATGGAAAGAAGGTCCTTATGGATGTCATTCCATCTTGCCATAATACATGCATGTCAAGTTCTCTAAAAACCAAGTCAAGAATTAATGGTGTTGAGCATGAGGATCTCTTTAAAATTATAGGGTATCAAACATAAAAATGATTTATAGTATGTCTAAAATCAGCCTCACAAAAATTATATGATCTTATTGAACATGAGAAATGAGATAAATGTCGAGAGGTTATTTCATGTGTAGAGTACACAAGTGTTCAAAACACTACACTAATCATGTAAAATAGAAGGGACAATTTAGATCTGATCTAAATATATAAAAATAATAAATAAAGACCTAAATTTCAAGGTTGAATGAAAGCACTGTAATTAATTAATAATTGAAATTACAAATGGAAATATAAAGACATGCATACATGATTTATGATTTACTTTAGTTTTGATAATGATTGATGATGTTGGAAAATAAGTTTTATATAAATTTTGAAGATCCTCCAAAAGAAAAAAGAGTGGTATGAGATAATGACTAGTTTTGTATAGATTAAAAGAGGTAAGACCAATTTTGAAATGCCTCAAAAGAGGTAATCTCTTGAAAATGGTCACATAGGTTTGAAAATGGTTACATATATATCCTTGAAGTTAAAAATATTTTGAAAAAAATTATTAGTAATAAAATCACATAAACCTCTCTTTGATAATTATAATGATGCACAAATATGTGAAAATTTATTGTACTCTGATCTAACCCTTAAACATGTAGATTTAGTGGCTAGGGCCCCCTAAGTGAGGGTTTATCTACATATAATGTTGAAAATATTGGTTCATTCAGTGTTCTCTCTCTCTCTCTCTCTCTCTCTCTCTCTCTCTCTCTCTCTCTCTCTCTCTCTCTCTCTCTCTCTCTCCTCTCTCTCTCTCTCTCTCTCTCTCTCTCTCTCTCTCTCTCTCTCTCCAAATGAGTGAGATATGCCTCCAACATTTACCCCTATGATAATGAATGAAACTATATGTTTTTTCATTAATTTAATCCTTATTTTGGTATAAATATGCATTTACAAGACTTCTATAGATTAATAATGGAATGAGGTTATAATATGTGAGATACTTCATAAGTGTGTAATAGATATAATTTTGATAGATATTATGAAATTAATTTGGATACATGTTCATAAATATCTATCTTTGAACTCAAATTAGGACACAATCGCTCATAAGTGAACCATGGAAGAGCATGAAAAATAAAAATCAAAGCATGAGGAAACATGAAAAAATGGCACAAAGGACCCTAAAATAATTTTAACACTTTCATACCATATGATATAGGTCAATATAAATTTCACACTATTTTGACAACACTCAATATAGAAAAGTCATGAAATAGAGACCAAAATGAACTGCAAGATGATCGAGTAGATCTCATGGCAAATAAATGATAAATGAAAAGGTGTTTATGATAAAATGTGACGTGAAATTATAACTAAAGGATATTAATGTAATAAAATGAACCAATTATATTAAAACATGAAAAAATTAATGCATCTACATGATTCACAGCTAAACTAGATGTCTACATAGGCCAATGTCAATCCACATAAAAGTATCACTTGTCAAGGGAATACAAAATACATACGAAGTTGATATATTTAAGCACTAAAGTAATTTATATTTCTGATCAAGGTATGAGATATGAATCCACTACTCAAGGTACCAAGTATGATTTTACCAAGTTGATGAATTTGGGAAAGAATTGTGAGGGAGACTAGAGGAGAAATTGGGAAATCCTCAAGATCAAAAGTCCATGATGCATGCAAGAGTTATGGAGAGGTTTATTCCCTATAAATTGAGGATCCATTGGTAAAAATTCCAAAATATATCTCTAACAGTGAATACAAGAGAAAATAAGGAGATTCAAAGATACTATAGGAGGATCACCTATAAGAAGAACCCAAGACAACTTTCTAAAGTGAAAGTAGGAGATATGGTGAACAAAATACTAAAAAAAAAAAAAAAAAACCTCATTCAAATAGGTTATTTTAAATCCATATCATATGAAAAACATAAGGAATATGGATTTTAAAAAATAAGGACATGTAGTAGCTACAAAAAAATATCATGGACTAGGTAATGTTCCCATTCCTTTTTTAAACAAGCCTTTTTTGTTGATAAATCATCTACACCTATCATGATTTACCCAGATAGTGAGGAGACATATGATTTTTCATATATGTTTAATGAAAGAGGGTTAATCTATAATTTTAATGGATTTTATACTAATTTTCCTAATTGACATGAGTGAAGAAGCCAACAGTGGGATCCTATCACATTATAAGAGGTGGAATATCACCTTGTGCCCAAGGGTTCTTCATTACATTGTTTTGAGACTACTTGAAGTGAGATGAGATTTTAAAAATGGGGCACTAGTTTCATAAGGGGGTGAGATTGTTCATGAATCCTTAGTTTCCAAAATTTTCTCCTCAATTAAAAACCACTCTCACTTTCTAATTTAGGTGAGGCTACCAAATTTATCTTTTCATTTTTGGACCCTATTAACCTTGAAACATATAAAAAATGCTACAAGTATTTTTTTAGCCAATAATCTTTAACAGAAGACTTATACTATTCAATGTGTGCCCACATTTACGTGTTTTGGATTTGATCAAAGAGATCCCTATCGATTTTTCCTTAGTTTGGGGTGGTTAAACAAGAATAAAAAAGTAAACTATGGAAATATTTATTTTAGATGTAAGAAATGTTTTGAATATGGACACTTGGTTGTTGCATGTCCATGTTTATAGAATAAACATCAAAATCCACTAGATAAGAGTTTTATCTTAGGTTAAAATGGTTTCTAAGTGGTTCAAATAAAGAGAAAGTAAAAAGCTACCTGGTGGAAGGGAGCCACATTGGACCACACATCAGTTGAAGTGAGTGATCGAAAGAAGGAATCTAAGGAAGGAGTGTTATAAAATATTCCCTTGAAAAATTTAGAAGAATCACAAAGTTCACAGGAAATAGAGAACACTTTGAGTAACATGGAGGGGAAAATATAATTTCCTATGGAAGAAAGATAAAAGTCAACAACAAAGAGGAAAAAGGATCACATAATCCCTTCTCGAAATGAAATTCAATGAATCTCAAATTTAGAAGAAGGAAAATATTTGTAGATCCAAATCATCCTAAAAGTTTCAAAGGGAAAAAATAAAATATGACATTAATGTCTTAGTTTTTTTTTTTAAATTTTTAGATTAATAGTAAAAAACATGCATGTGTGTTTTGTATTAAGGATGAATTCATGTTCTACCAAAAAATTAACATGCATGCAATTTGTGGGGTTGTGTACATGTATGCATTATTGTGTTTATTTGCATGCATGAAAAAATAAAACATTCTATGATAGGGAAAGGAGAAAATAAGATGCATGATTTTTAGGAAAGAGGAAACTTTGAGTTCACATAAGATGTAATTGGGAAATATTTTAGTCAATACGATTTTTAATTATTAAAAAAAAATGTTTACCAAATTGTTAAGAAGCATATATGGCTGATCAGTCTTTGAATAAATTCAAGTATAAACTATCATAAATATGGGTCCAAAAAAGAATGTGACATGATAGGTACCTAGTTATAAGAGAGAATTCATGAATAAATGAATGGAAAAGCTGTATCAAGTGTAGAAAGTAAGTAAAATAGTGAAATTTGGACCATAATACTAATAGAAGGCCAAAAGTAAAAGATAAATAAATCTATTTTATCTAACATCAAATCAATAATTTAACTACACCACTCTATTTTTCTCAAGAAAAAAATCAATTTAAAAAACAATAATAAATTATTTCTTATGTAAAATTTATTGCAAATTGAAACATAACAAAGTCTAGGTGGAATTTGAAAAATTATGATTAAAAATGATAGAAATATAAATATATAAAAACCATATACACCATTGTGAATCTTTAAAAAAAAAAAATTACAATGAAATCATTTCACTCACAAATACCATTATATGACCAAGTTTTTTTTGAAGGCAGGGTGTAGAAACAAAGCGAAATGATGAGGGGTAACCTTAAAAAGACTATCCAAACATAAAAAACATCCTAAAACTCCAAAATATTAATTTGTCCAATATCAAATATGATATATTTTTATTCCTCATGAAAAAATATACGATTTAAAAAATAATTTCATGAAGAAATTTTATTGTACACAAAAGTTATTGCCTTGCAAAGAATGACTATTGAAAATAGTATGCAATGGAGAACTAAAGTATAATAATTAAAATATAATTCCCTACATCACATGTGATGTAATATTTTCATTACTCTTGAAAATTAATGTGATTTTAAAATTTCAACACTCAATTACAAGATCACTTGACAAAGTTATGGCCTTTGTGAATTTCATAACATAATGACATATAGGAGAATTAACTGCCACTAATTTCAAGTTTAGGGAGTAGTTATAAAAAATAGTGGGAACTAATGTTATAGAAAACATAATGAACAAAAAATATATTTAGAATTAGTGTGTGCTAAATTTAGAGGAATTAGTAGGTGTTCTTTTACATGGTTGAGGTGGTGTCATGAAAACAAATGTAGAATCATCACATTCATTTAAGGGATTCAATACCTTGGGTTTTAAGAGTTCATTTTAGGTGAAATATATGTCAAAAATATATTTATTAGATATTATTGACATGATGGTAAGGTCATAATCACTCTTGGTATTTTTAAAAGCAACATATCTAAACAAGGTTCTTAAATGTGGATTTTATTTTGTAGTGTACAAGATTAAAGAGGATGTCTTAGGATCTAGTTTTCAAATAGTATACATAAGGAAATAAACATACTTACCTAGTATTCAAATTATCAAGGTTGGGGTATATCCAAGATAATAATTGATTAGATGGGAACTATTGATCCAGGTTGGATGGGTCTTTAGACAACTAAGAACATGAGGCCCATTTGAAATGATCTTCAAAATATTATAACAACATAAATATGGTTTATTATTATAATTAGGGTTGTTAATATTTGTGCAAGATCAACTTTTTATTCATATCTATCTAGGGCCACAATAACTTTATGGTATTATGTAACACTTAGTCTATTATCCCATGCATGAGATCAAATATTAGCAAATATATATTCTTGAGTGGATTTGAACCAATAAATATGAGATTGTAAATAGGTTCATAATTTATATAAATGGGCATGAATTTTAAGAGATGGATTTATAGGAAACACTAAAATGGTTGATCATATGGGAGATCTTAGTTTGGTTGATCTGGTTGGATGGGTTGAGCTGGTTGAATTGGTTGGGCCATATGAATTGGTCTATGGAGTAGGTATATTGGACAATGTTATATTCATATATATAACTCTTTAGTATATTTATAATTCACATTAATTTTTTCATGCTAAAAAAAAAGAGCTCATTGATAATCAAAATCTAATAAAACCAAGTAACCCAACTCTTGATTTATATTACTTTTTTAAAAGGGAGAAAATTCAGGTTAAATGACTCTAGAGATTTGACCAAGTCAAGTCAAATGATCTTGTCTTATTAATTTCATCTAAAATAATAATTATAAGGGTAAGATTAGACTTGAGGATGAAAAATAGAAATTAATGACTGGCTTGATGGGCTAGGCAATGAGCTTGTTCAACCAAATAACAAACAACTACATTATATTATGTGTCTAAAATAGTGAGCCACTTAATAATAAAGTGTGGAAGAGGAGTGGAATGAAATAATATCTTCCAAATCTCATGATTAATTTCACTCTAGATGAGAGTTGCTAGAGTAAGGGAGGCAACATGGGGAAAGAGGCCTATTCTATGAGGTTGAATTTGGCTAGGTATCATCATCAAGGGATGAAGGTGAATAACATGGGACAAAAAATGAAAATAGGAAATCAAATAATAGATTTAATAAACTAAGCCTAAATAAATCTTAAAAATAAAATAAATAAAATAAACAAAAAATAGAAAGCACACTAACTAGTAAGCACATAAATAACTTGCAAAAATTATTGAATTACTATTTGTACCAAAAGAAAGTGCTATTTAAACTTTAATTGATTTGTAATAAATAAAACTAACTAATTTTATTGTTGTGTGTTGTTTTATATTATATTGATGAAATAAAAATAATATGAAACTAAATAAATAGTTACATATAATGGAACAAAAACACTACTTTAAAAAATACTTTTGATTTTGAACAATAACAAGTTGGATCTTAACATCAATGGAAAAAACTTAAAAACCACTAGGAATCTCATAATTCAACAAAAAAGGACTAAAAAATATTTTAAAATGATTTAAAATAACAAAGTAAACTAATATACATAATTATGTTCAATAGTCTAATGTGAAAACAAAACGTTATGGCTAGTGATCACAATATGATAGAGTATAAGTTATAATAAGTGATTTTTTCAATCATATTAAAGGCCTAAGAAGGTGTATCTATAAAATTTAGGTCTAATGGGAAGTTTATATGTGAAAATAAAGGGGATAAGAAGGTGTGAAAAGTTCCAAAAGATGAAAAAACATGTCAAAATAATGTCCCATTCATTAAGTTGATTACACATGTAATGGTTGTGAAACTATTAGTTTAAAGAGATCAATGGTTGTACATCCACCCAAGTAGTTTCACAATGTATGAAAAAAAATTAGTGGGATGAGTGTTCAAGAAAATAATTTATGGGTTTTGAAACTTGGGAAACAATGTAAAAATATAAGGACAAAGATGTGTCAAAAATGGGATCTAGGATTCTTCTATTTACTTGGAGGCTTTGCACTTATTGTGCTAGATATTCAAAATGTTGCACTATATGAAATTAGGGTGCACATATTTTTTCCCTTAGAGGAGACATCTTATCATTAATTGAATATGTATTTTTACCATGAATTAGATTCACATGAAAAACTTGGTTTGTGGCCTTTCCACATTAATCAAACCAATTTGCTGCCCCCAAAACCCCTTGCTTTGCCCTTTCATTGTAATTTTCTAAAATTAATTCTCTTTGTGTAGATATTTAAATTTAATCATCAAGTGATTGAAAATATTTAATATTGACTTTCTTACCCTAATTAGCCTATTCATCATTATGTTAGCTTACGATATCTATACAAGCATTATTTATTCCATTTAGTACCTTGAAAATGTTAAAAACATCATTCAAATATCCATATTTTGATTATACGTTCATATTATCCAAATTCCAACAATCTCTATCTATTTGGGACATGACTTCAAAAGGCAAATAGGGTCGCATTATGGCCTTATACCCCAAACTCCAATGGTAAATTTTTAAATTAGAAACTTTTTGTATTACCTCTCATGTTGTTTTAACAAGGTAGTTTAACATAAATAATCTAAATATTAATTTATATAAACACATCAAGGCCTCTCTAAAAATATTTATCAATCACTTAGCAATTTTACTACACATTTAACAAAGGGAACTAAGCTTTCTAATCTCAATTCTAATTTATTTTAAGAACTATAGGCCAAGTCCAGGGCATTTTAAATAAGGTTAAGGGAATTAATTGTCATGAATTCAAGTCAATATATATATATTTGAATTCATATATAAAATATCAAGTTTCGAAGGCTCACTCTAGAGGGAAAACTACATTAGTATGAGGCCCTTTTTGGATATGTAGACAACACCTATATTATATATGAGATTGGATATTCTCCTTGTCTTATTCTCCACTTTGTATTTGATCTATGATTTAGTTTATTATGAATGAGCTAGGTATTTATTTTTCATGTCTTCCACATGGAAAATTAGGACACAAAACCAATCAATAAACCCTCTTAGATAGCCACACGTTCTTGCATAGAAAAATAAATTTCGATATTAGTCACAACAAAACCATAGTCAATAGATAAGGCTACATTTCAGCCATGTCCTCTTAGTGTGTCCTTGTCCTAGTATAGTTTAAAATTCTAATTTTGACTACGACATAATTCAAGTAAAATTAGTTTATATTAATAGTTAGCCTACATAGTCAACATAAATTTAGTTCGATTTAGGTTTTCATATCTACTTGTTAATTTACTACTTATGCTCATTTAAAATTCTATAAATTATTGTATTTTACATTTAGATTTTGCATATTATGTAGATCTAGATTAATTTTAAATAGTTTTATGTTTATCAGATTTCATTGTTAAATAAAAAACAACCTTAAACATTTTGGTGAACCCATATTTTTTTAGAATACTACTTTCTATTTACTTGATTTTTGTCCTAGGATTTTATATAAGTTTATATAAAATTTTGACACTGAAATTAAATAAAATTTAACCTTGGATATAAATCTAACACCACGAGTCAATATTATTTGACCTTGGATTTAATCTGACACCAAAGAAATTATTTTACCACCTTGGATAAAATATAACATTGAAGCATATTTTTTTGATCTTGTGTTTAAATTTGTTGATCTATATGCACAAAAATATTTTTATTTGATTTGATTTATTTTCTATTTACTTGCTACTTATTTCTAGAAATGGTGTTCTAATAATTTAAAAATTACTTAGTGGCTCTTGTTTTAGGCTAAGCAGTGATCTATTTTGTGAACATCATGGTGTGAGTAGTACTTCCCCAATACTCAAGCCATTATACAAAATTAAACATAGAGTTTAGTTTCCCTGTACCTCATGGTATATTGGAAATACATTGGGTCCCTTGTTTATACCACAAGAAGCCTCTTTTAGCCATTTGATTTGGGGTGCACCTAAGAGGATCATATCTCCTAGGGAAGTTACTATAAATATATCTATAGAGATGGAATAGTGGTCTACATTCATGGTTTAGCCTATGTATTTAGAACTTTAAAATATTTGGTTGACACTAATCAATGAACAATAAAGTATTTTGATAAATTATTCAAACCTTTGCCTAGATCACCCTTTATATCTTGATTTTATTCTTATATTATATTCATAGTCATTATCTATTTTTAACATGCAAGATTACTTGATAGCAATAATAATTTTATTTGTTGCATTTTATTGTATATATCATGGATAGTTATTTTTCATTATTTTTTACTCATGCCATGCCTTTTATTTATGATAATGAATGGCCAAATCGCAATAAGAAAAAAACATATGGAAGAAGCATATGTTGGTAATTATGATGTTTATGAAACTTGGGAACATGAGTATATAGAAAAAAAATCACCTTTAGAGTCTTCTTTGGATTCATCTTTAGTTTCTACTATGGATTTAGCTTTCGATTATAATCAAGATCCACTTTTACCTTCTTCACTAACTAACAACTTATATAAAAATGGAATTATAAAAATGAATATATTCTCTCTCATAAATTTCCACCTAGCGTAAAAAAAGGAATAAGCTTATCCTTGCACATCTAACTTCTCTTTCCACCTTGATAATGCACTTTATCACTTTCATACACAAAAAAGAATCTTAAATAATAAAAATGTTAATCATGAACAAAATCCTAATGTTCCTTCCATTTAGTTAAAATTGGTACTAAAAATAATGATGTTATCTTTCCTCCTTTAAAAATAGTGGATATTCAACCTACATGTCATAGCTCTTCCCCCTTGTCAACCAAAGAGGATGCACTTCCTTCTTCTTCCCTTAGCACATCACAAGCTACAATTTAAATCCATGAAATTCCATCTAACATATATTATGATGTTACCTCTACTTTTATCTCATGCTTATCTTCAAACGGTGTTATTATTATGCCATAATTTCATAATATTAGGATAAAGTTACTAGATGACAATACATCTCTTGCTAATGCTAATTATTTCAATGTTATTGATTGACAAGAATCAAGTAACTCATATACATCAAATGAATCTCCCAAACCAAAGGAAGAGCCTATCCCTCCACCTCCCATACCTCCTCTTGATGGTTTTTTTATGCATATTTAATCAAAAACACCTAGGTTTTATTATTGTGAAGTCCTTCAAGGTCAAATCATCAATATTGGAAATTCAATAAAGGAGTTACAAAAGCAAAATCAATATTTCAATTCAAATATCATATCACTTGAAAATAGAAACAAATAGACAAAGAATCTAGATTATACTAGTGTCAATATTATATATTTATATAACTATCATATTATTCACATGCAACATACATCTGTAATTAATGTTTCAAAAAGTATACAAAAGGTCAATAAAAGTCCATGTGAGCTTCTAAGAGAACAACTTCGAAATAAGTTGATTACATTACCTTATATGCCTCCTTTAGGAATATCAAAATATTATTGTGCATATCATAAATTGTGTGGGTATCATACAAATAGTTGTTTGGATTTAAAGAACCAAATACAAAGTATCAATGATAGTGGTGATCCTATAACAGATAAATACATTGAGAACCATAATCATGTTATATATCCTAAAAATTAAGTGTAAAAAGAACAC
Organism: Torreya grandis; assembly: GCA_037957365.1. NCBI lineage: Eukaryota > Viridiplantae > Streptophyta > Pinopsida > Cupressales > Taxaceae > Torreya > Torreya grandis. The sequence continues at coordinate 5,198,343 of JARHVA010000503.1, read as the reverse complement.
TTACAAAATATGGATACAAAAATAAACTTAAAAACAATAAAAGTTACATAAATAAAAATTAGAGTAGCCAAGATTACAGAAAGAACACAATGAAAAAACAAGATTACATAAAGTATAACTACCAAAAACAATTTACAAGAACAAAATAAAGATAAGCAAGAAACCACATTTTTAAAAAAGGTTTCTCCTTAAGGTTGTCTAAAGCAAAATATTTCTTTAAAATCTAATGATACGAATATGGTTGCTAAAGAATCAAGCATTATATCTACTTCATGCATCAAGCCAAAAGATAAAGATAATTCACAAATTACTTTTCTTCCTAATTTTCATCCAATAACACATGATTATTATTTAGTCTAATATGGAATACAAGATCCTAAAAATGATGCACATATTCAAAAGAATTGTAATATTTAAAAGTAACTCCATTATATGGTGCATTGAATTTATCATACATAAAGATATGAAAGATGATAAAAATGGCATATTACAATCTCAATCATAATTTGAGAAGTTAATTCTCTCATATGATAATGATTACATTGATGAATATGATCTTAATTATATATAATTTTGGTGTGATCATGATGATATAAGGATTACACATAGGCATTTCCTTGATGATATCCTTGTTATATAGAACTTATTTGATTCTATTTCATTGCTACTTCTTATATACCTTATTCAAGAATTCTTATAACCCTTGGATTTATTTTCATTTTGGCACTATCCCTCTTGCATTTTCCAATTGATTCAAATATTCCAAAACACCTATCTTATAATGATTTCAATACTCATTATTTATGGAAATAAAATTGAAAACTATTTAATATTTACCATGCTATGACTTCCATTTCACTTACATGACCACATAAATTTACTCTTACTTTCTCCATGAGCACACATAGTCTCTTTCTCGTTATGGGTATGCACATCCTTATCTATATCAATCATTATGATACATTCATATGAATACTTTACACATACATTGGGGGCACATTGCTTTCCTTCCATTTAAACATACTATGGTTTATCACCTTGTTAAGGATTGTTTGAATTCATCCTATTTCTTCTATTTTCAAATTGTTGCTTCTAGGTACTTTTCAAGTATCTGAAGTTTAAATATTCCAAAAAAATAAAAGACATGCAAATATTTCATAATTTAAAAAAAAAAAAAAATTAAAAAGAATCATATATATTAAAATTTTAAAAAATCAAAATATTTTAAAAAATTTGAAATCAGGATCTCTATGTATTTTTTTATGTTATTAGCTTATTTATTTACATATGTTATTTGTTCTATGTTAGATAGGTAGCATATTTTAACTTTCAATATACATGGATTTTTATGAGGTATGTGAGTATGATACAAGACATACTTTTATATAGTTATTCGATCTTGGGCTTCCTTGTTTACCCAACAACTTGCTAAGTTGGGGCATCTCTTTATTCTCCATGAACACTTCAACATGTTGTATCTATCCACAAGATCTCTACCATGTTGAGATATATATAATTCAAATGTTTTACTAATCACTCCAAATTTACTATATGTTAGATGAATATGCTATCTACTAACAACAACATTGATACATATGATCTATATAGCCTAGTCTCATTTGCTCCATCCTTAATTCTTATCAAATTATAAGTTAGGAATTTCTCTTTTATAAATGTTCTTACTTTTATGAATCATCATGCCATTTTAGTGTGGCCCTTAGCCTTGTGTGTTTATCCAACAATCACATGTCTATTGTATATAGACTTTGGACCTTATGTGTGACATTTTATTAAAATTGTATGATATTACATGAAATCACTTATATGTTCATTGATTATTACTATGGTGCCATGATTTTTATCATTCAATAATTTTATTTTATATTTTACTCTTATATCATGATACATATCATGCACATCTTAATTATGTGCTTCAATGCTATATCTATTTGTAGACAGTAAAATTTAATCATCAAGTACTTGAAAATATTTAATCTTAACATCTTTATCTCTCTTGGCCTATTATCCATTCCATTAAGTTATAATATTTAAAAGAGAATTCAATATTCTATAAACTATCCTATAACCACTCAAAACATCATTTAAACATCCATATTTTTCTTACAAGTTCCTATCAAACTAATTATAGAACTCTGTGCCTTTAGGACAAGACCACACTAGGTCAAATGGGACCTCACTATGACCTTATCCATCGTAATCTAATGGTAAAATTATATTTTCAAGATGTTGCATATTTCCCCTACATAATTTTAGGAAGTTTTGTTAACATAAAAATTAAATATTTTTATCTATATAATCACATCAAGGCCTCTCAAAGTATATTTATAAATCACTTGGTAATTCTAATTCACATTGATAAAAATAATATTATTTCTTTCAATTCTAATTCTATAGCAGTCTAATAGTCATAGGACATGATTGAATACATTTTATTGTAGGTCAAGGGCACCCATTTTTAAATAATTAAATAAATCTATGTAGTTGTATTCATATATCAATGTTAAGTTGTGAAGCTAAAAGCTTCACTATTATGCAAATGGTGGAGGTTGATGGGTTACAAAGTAACTGACGTCGGTCAAAACCTGCTGACATCGGTCAGGAAGGAATCGAAATCTACCGACATCAATTATGCATCGGCCGACATCGGTCATCTCCAGACAAATAGTGACCGACATCGATCATTTGTGCATTCCAAAATTGTTCTAATTTTAGACGAACAGTTAGTTTGCATGTAAAGACTAATTTTAGTCTTGAGTCCACGTTTCTAATTATTGTTTGGTTTGGGATCTATTTAAGAGACCCATGGGGCTGTATTGTAATGAGGACTAAGAAGGATTAGATCCTCAAGTGTAAGATCTAGAAGGTCTGCAAGAGTGCAAGATCAGGAAGATCTACAGGTAAGCAAGGTCAATTAGATCTACAAGTGTGCAAGATCAAGTAGATCTGTGGGTATGTGTGTGTAAGATCAATTAGATCTGCAAGGTAGCAATATCAAGAAGATTTGCAACACACGGTGTAAGCAAGATCAATCAGATCTGCAAGGTGTAAGATCAAGAAGATCTGCTAGCAAGGATTGGAGGTAACAACAATTGGGTTGATTGTCACAATGACTTGGAAGTAGGCAAAAAAAACCATTGGGTTGATTTTCACTGGAGGGAACAACTCAATGTTGAGTTGATTGTAATTTATTGAGAGAGAGAGAACTCTTGAGGGAGAATTACTGTACACCTAAGAGGTGTGGGAAGAGTGAGATTTCTTCATTGTATTTCCTTCTGAAAGAGTGTAATACATATTGTATTGTTTCTCGTATCTCCTATTCTGTGATGTTTCTGATTTCTAGTTACTTATTACTTCTAATTTAATTTCATGTTTAGTTGCTTATACAAAGGTAATAAATTTTACTCTAAGGAGGATCCTGACAGTTGGTATCAAAGCTTGGTTCACTAACAAGGTTCATCAGAGCAGGTTAGTGTTTGTTGATTACAAGTTCACTCTCAGGGGTTTCTGATTGAGTGGGAGTAAATCAATGGTAGAAGAAAGTAAACTAAGAATGAATAAATTCAATGGCCAATCCAAAAAAGAAGCACTGGAAAGTAGTTTAGTGGATTCTCATATATCTGAGAGGGACCAGTAGCAGGTATTTATGCTATGCAGGGTTCAACACTTCTCTACATGGGTATGTAGATTCAGATATGGCAGGTGACTTGGATGGCAGGAGAAGCACCATAGGATATGTGTTCACTGTTGGTGGAATGGCGGTTAGCTGGATTTTAGAGTTGCAGAAGGTTGTTGCAGTCACAGAGGCTAGCAAGGATAAGAACCCTATAGATATGTTAACAAAGCTGGGAACAAAGGAGAAGTTGAATCTTCATTCATATTTTGTTGGTCTTCAAGATTGAACTTGAAGATGGAGATACAAGCCAAAAACAAAATTAGAGGATGTTGCTGTACAAGTACAGGTATAGGTGTAGCTATTTATCTCTAAGTGGGAGATTGTTAAGTTGTGGAGCTAAAAGCTTCACTGTTATGCAAATGGTGGAGGTTGCTGGGTTACAAAGTAACCAACATTAGTCAGAACCTACCGACATCAGTCAGGTAGGAACCAAAATTTGCTGACATTGGTTATGCATCGGCTGACATCAATCATCTCTAGACAGATAGTGACTGACATTGGTCATCTGTGCATTCTGGAATTGTTCTAATTTTAGATGAATAATTAGTTTGCATGTAAAGACTAATTTTAGTCTTGAGTCTGCATTTCTAATTATTGTTTGGTTTGGGATCTATTTAAGAGACCCATGGGGCTATATTTTAATGAGGACTAAGAAGGATTAGATCCTCAAGTGTAAGATCTAGAAGGTCTACAAGAGTGCAAGATCAGGAAGATCTACAGGTAATCAAGGTCAATTAGATCTGCAAGTGTGCAAAATCAAGTAGATTTGTGGGTATGTACGTGCAAGATCAGTTAGATCTATGGGGTAGCAAGATCAAGAAGATATACAACACACGGTGTAAGCAAGATCAATTAGATCTGCAAGGTGCAAGATTAAGAAGATTTGCTGGCAAGGATTGGAGGCAACAACAATTGGGTTGATTGTCATAAGGACTTGGAAGTAGGCAACAATAACCATTGGGTTGATTGTCACTGGAGGGAACAACTCAGTGTTGAGTTGATTATAATTTATTGAGAGAGAGAGAACTCTTGAGGGAGAATTAATGTACACCCAAGAGGTGTGGGAAGAGTGAGATTTCTTCATTGTATTTCCTTTTGGAAGAGTGTAATATAGATTGTATTGTTTCTCGTATCTCCTATTCTGTGCTGTTTCTGATTTCTAGTTACTTATGACTTTTGGTTTAATTCCATGTTTAGTTGCTTATACAAAGGTAATCAATTGTACTCTAAGGAGGATCCTGACAATCAAGTCAAGGTTCACACACTCACTCTAAGGAGGAGAACAACATCGACCTGAGGCCCTTTTAGGATATGTAGGCAAAACATAAATTATATGAGGATTTATAAGGGTAGATTAGCTATTCCCCTAACCTTATTTTCACATTTTGAATTTTGTTCTCTATTTTATTTATTTTGAAGGATCTAGGTTTTATATTTAAAAATTCTTCCGCACATCAAATAAACACACAGAGTTACACAATAAACTATCATAAATAGGTGCACACACTTGGATTAGAAAATTAGTTACACAATTAGCCAAGATGTGGACATAGTCAATAGACAAGGATACACCCATACATGTCCTCCTAGTGCAACCTTGTCCCAATACTATTTACAATTTTATTTTTAAGTGTGACATAGTTCACAAGTCTTTTAAGTTAATTTCCAGTCATAGTCAACAATAAATTAGATCCAATCTAGGTTTGTACATCTTGTGTCAATTACTATTTTAGCTCACTTTTAGTTCTGTAAATTTTGTCTTTACATATGTGTGTGCATACATTCATACACACACACACACACACACACACACACACACACACACACACACACACACACACACACACACACACACACACACACACACACACAGATATATATATATGTAAAGGAACTACACACACACACACACACACACACACACACACACACACACACACACACACACACACACACACACACACATATATATATGTAGTTCCTTTCTAGTTTAAAATAGTTGTTTTATTCTTTTTATTTTATTGTTAAATAAAAAATAACATTAAACAGTCAGGTGAACCTGTAATATTATTTTAAGAACATTGTTTGCTTTAATTTTATGTGGTCTAGGGTTTCAACTAAATTTGTAATTTTAAAAAATTATAAATTCTTGATTCTTTAAACAAAAAAATTTTGATTTTGATTTTCACATTATTTTCATTTTTTTGGGCTTGCTTTGACAACTATGTTCTAATATTTATAGAACTACTTAGTGACTATTGTGATGGGCTATGCAAAAAAAAAAAAATTATGGACATCATGGTGTGAAGGGTTCTACCCCAATACTCATAGACATTTTACAAGATTAAAAATAAAGTTTAGTTTTTCACATACCTCATGATATATAAAAAATGTCTAGGGTCCTTTTTTAATACCATAAGAAGCCTCTTTTAACTATTTGATTTATAGTGCACCTAAGAGGCATGTATTGACCTAGGAAGATACTTACCCTTAGAAACAATGTTAGTGGGATACACACATGATTTTGCCTATGTATGTAGAGATCAAAAACATTGTTTCAACAATAATATATGAATGATAAATTATATTTTAGAGTCCACATAATCATTCAAACCCTTACCCAAATCACTCTTATGTATTGATTTTTGGTTGTAATCTATTCATAATAGGATCAATGAGTGAATGTTTCTTTCATATGTTTCATAAAATTATGTAGTTCATTATTACATATTTATAAACATACTTTTCATTAAATTTTTATGTTGATGTAATGCAAATTCAATAAAAAAAGCTATGCTAAACAAGGCTCAATATCTAGGGCCTTCCAATTTTAAATGGTTGTTCTACTATATCATATAATTCTTATTCTCTAATAGCTTTTGTCAAATATGAAATGACTTGGGATCAAAAGGAAATATATTTTATAAACTACATCAAATCTTCAACTTCAAAGTATATCCTATTGCTTACTTCACACCCTTTTAATGGGTGAATGTTTTAGGTATTGTAGGAACCAAACACATCAAAAATTTATTCAAATACAAATCATGGTGAATACATGTATAATAATATTTAATCACACTATATTATATTTTTTATTACACATATCCATTGGTATAGACAAATATATAACCAAACCATAGCCTATGAATAGGGAGTCAACAACCCATGATTTTATCCTAGAATCATGTGGTTGTTAGACTCGTACAAGGAATAATATATTATAAATATAGCTTGTCATATATTAGTTTAACCAAATAATAACTATATTAACCATATGGTAAATAGTAAATAGTAATTTACCAACTCCAAACATCCCCCCTTAGTTTTTACATGGTATTATATATATCATTCTCAAACTACAATGTGCCTCCAACGGAGTTAACCTCATGATCTTGATCTAAAATGAAAGGTACTCCTCATCAAACTTTCATGGTTTTAAAAAAGTTCACCACAAATATGGACACAAATAGGGGCCTATTTTTAATACCCCTCTCAGGTTCACTAGAGTGCTCACGATGATGTATCATCATGTAGATGATCGATGTGTCAAGTATGTCATTAAGCTCGACATGTGAGTGAGATTTATTATAGTGAGTGGTTGGTGTTGTTTCAGTCATCTTGTTATGTTGGTTTAGTATCAAGGTCTTTACTTTTATTTTAGGATAATCTTGGGGTATGCATGTTGAGTTTTATAATAATTAATATTTTCATGTTTTAATTGCTTTGAGTTCTATGGGTTTCCATGTCATGTTATTTTGATAGTTTCACGCTGTTAGAACTGGGTATGTGTTTATTATAATAGCTTATTTGAACCCATTGTAGTGTTGTGTTATGTTAATTTGGTCTTGAGTAGTTGTCTTGTATCTTCTAGGTGCTTTGATAATAAAACCTTGCTTAAGATGGGAATAATAAATTTATTTCATTGGTATCTAAACCTAAATAACATTTATTAATTAATGTAAATGTGTTTGTAAATAATTATATAAATTGTCATTAAACTAGTATTTTGCGGATAAATGAATTTATTATTCATAATTTGAAATAAATATATAATTGGTCTCAAATATTATCTTTTCCATCAATATATATACTAATATATGTATTAAGAGAATAATAATAGTTAGAATACTCTTAATAATAGTTATACTAGAATAATTGTTTTGAAAGATATTTAATGCATTTAATTACTTAATTATCTCAATGTAAAAGTTAACTTGCCAAAGTAAAAAATAAAATGAAAATAAAAATAAAATAAAATCACACTAAAACCATTTATGAATACTAATACTAATAATAATAATTAAAAAAAAGGAAAGGAAAGTGTGAAACCCTAACCCTAAATAAAAATAATAAAATAACAAAGTCTTTATATTTAAAAAACTAACTAAAAAGGAAGAGAGTCATTTTGCAACAGTGGCTAAGGGAGAAGAGGAAGAGAAATAGAGGAGAAAGAAGAAGGAAGATGGAGGAGGAATATTGAAGGATGGAGCTCCACCTATAGGTAAGGGATTTTCCTCTCAAAAAATCTATTTGCTTTCTAAATAAATAACAAATAGAAATAAGAAAGATGCCTTAAAATGCTTTGTTTGCAAAATAAATAAATAAGAAATAGACAAAATAAAAACCCTAGATTGTTATAAATCTCTTGATCAATCTCTTTTATCCTAGAATAAATATAATGAATTCTTGTTTCTTTCTTTAAAAAAATTATATGTATATATAAATATTTGTATACATATTAAAAATAACAAATGAAATTACACACACACACACACACACACACACACACACACACACACACACACACACACACACACACACACACACACACACACACACACACACACACACACACACACACACACACACACACACACACACACACACACACACACACACACACAAATATATATACAAATTTATAGACTATTGTTTCCAACTGTTAATTTGTTTAGTATCCTATACCCCCCCCCACACCCACCCCCCCCCCCCCCCCCCCTCCCCCCCTCTCTCTCTCTCTATATATATATATATATATGATTTTAAAAAAATTATTGTTTTATTTTTATATTATTATGTGTAGGGGGGTTGAGGGCATGACTGTGCCATCCTAGCCCCTATCTCTCAACCCATTTTAGAATGATAGGTCGACGGCCAAGGCCACCAGTCAAAACCCTACCTTAGGGTTTACAATCTTTTAATTTTTTTTTGAAACAAAGAAAAAAGGAATAAAAAAACAACAAAATTATATGTATATAGGATTCGTTGATGGATTATATTTCGATAAAAAAATAAAATAAAGGATTATATTTATATTAAAATGTTTACATAGATATATGATTAAAAAAGGGGTTTCATAATTTTATATATATATGGTTTTTAAAATGTAATAAAATATTATATTATATAAATGTCAAAAAAAATGTATATTAAATATTTAAATAAAAAATATATTTGATTCTTATTTTGGTTAATATTATTTATGAAACCAAAAATTATATATAATAAGGATTATGAATAGATTATTAGATTGTGAATATATATATATATATATATATATATATATATATATATATATATATATATATATATATATATATATATGGTTACATTGTTATTTTTATGCCATTAATATTGTCAACATTTAAAGTTGAACATTTATATAAATATATAGTTTAAATAATAAACATATTTAGTTGTGGAATGGAAAAATTTGTGTGGAGGCATAGTGGTACATCTATTTGATATGAGATTACAAAATGGGATAGAAACACCTATTTGTGTTGTGTAAAGAATTCAAGATTGGATCGTTCCTAAGTACCGTGGAAAACAAATTTAACATGTGAAGAATTTAGAAGTTTTGTTCTGATTGTTAACTATACAAGCACATAAATTTCAATAATAATACCTTGTTAAAATTGTGACGGTTTAGTTTATTTGAGGGAACTTTGATAACAAAGTTAAAAATAGGTCTTGCCTTAGTAAATATATAAATGATTTGACATTACAAATCATAATCTATGAAGTATTGCAAATAATTTCAGTAGTATTCCTATTGATGTCATATTTGATGAAATTTTAGAGAGTAACCGGCTATACAATGCATGGGATTGCTAGATTGATTTGTTGACCTAATGGGTTTGTGTAATTATTTGCATTAGTAAGTTGTTATTACTAGTTTAACAATAATTGCAATTAATATATATGTAATAGTAAATTGTTACTGATTAGTCATATGTATATTATCATTAGTCTCTAAATCTAATATTTAAAATTGTTTATTATTTGGAAAAATAAAGTGGTTTAGGGAGTAGAAATTCCTTTCTCAACTTTAGCTGACCCATTGTCTAATTTTATAATGCAGGAAAAAGAGTCCCATATCACTTTTATAGAGATAATTAATGTTATTTTTTTGTATAAATACTTGTAAAGAAGTTATCATTGTATGGTATTAGCCTATTCAAAGATTATTTAGAAGTTGTGTAATTTTGATTTGTATAGGATGATGGCATGAAATTGTTGTAAAGAATCATTTTACTATAGTAGGTGGTATCCATGTTAGAATGATTGTATAAAGCACTAATTTAATCTTGTAATACTTTCATATTGTTATCATTACTAAAATAAAGCTTTTTGTGTTTCAAAAAATGAGTTGAAATCATCATAACCTTGTTTCGAGTTTGATTAGTTCCTAGAATATTTGCAAAGTTTTGTCACATTATAGAAATTATTGTTTTATAACCCTGTTGAATCCTATAGATGTAGGTCTATTATGAATAACTTATAAATCAGAAATGAAATATTCTATTTGAATGTCACAAAATATTATATGTAAAACAAACTTTCATAACCAAAATAAAGTAACAAATAAGACTGAAAGAACCATAAAATTAAATATATCTAGATTTATTGTACACGTAGAATAAGTAATGTAATGATAATGACACAAAAATGTCATACAAGGATTTATATGGATCACTTAATCATAAATTTATTTCCTTCATTATTGGAAATAAATTAATTAAATTAAGCTACTTAAAAAAAATTTGGCTTAAGTCACCTGGAATCTAATTCAGACAGATGATTATACTAGTTAATTGACATAAATATAAATTTAGAATCTCTACCTCTATCCTAATATAATTTGGTTTATCATGTACCATTATAACTCATTTGGATGTATTTTATTGAAAATATTTTGAGAGATAAAGGTCAAAATCAAATACTAGATGACACCTTCTAGCTTTCAAAGTGCCTTGAAAATCACCATTCCAAAAGAATCTAGAGTGAAGGAATCGTGAATCTTGAAGTTGATAAAGAGTTATTTTATAATAAAATTTTCATTAGTAATTATAAACATCCAATAAAATATTGTTTGTTATTTTTTTTAATAACTAAATTTTGAATGCAATTTATTCAAAAATTTCTTATTGATTATGTTTTCTATCTGCATGATCACTCAGAAAAGAGTGTTTAAATTATGACCAAGTTCAGCGTTTTGAGAAACATAAAGTTGTATCATGTATTTTGAGTTTCATATCAATATATAAAACTTCTTATTTCATTTTTATAATTGTTTAGTATTTTCGGTGAGCCTCTTTCAGGGGTAGTTGACATTTTCTGCAACTGACTTTTGTTATTCAGCTTGCAAGGTCATTTCAAAATTGAATTATTAAAAATAGTAAATAGATCCATTCCTCAAAACCAAAATTTAATAGTTATTTATTTTGGATTTGAATTTGATCCAAAATTTTTTAAATCTATTTTGGATATTTTTACTATTTTTAGTAGTTCAATTCCCAAAACTATTTACTCTAGAATCTATTAGGTAGAATAGTTTTCTATGTTAAAATCACTTTGAAACACTGAGATATTTTAGTGTTTATCTTCTAGGGTTTGATTCTATGTGTTCATAAGAGTAACTTATTTCTAATGTATTTACGAAGTGGTGTCAGAATTAATTATCTCTTAGTATGAATATTTTACCCATCGTCATTTGATAGGCAAATTAATGGAAGTGTGACATGGTTAAGAGGTGAGCAAGTTGACCCTATTTGCTTGTACATTGAGAAATTATACCTCAACATGAGTATTTTACGTTGTTTAAAGTGTTCATAGTAGTTCAGAGTTAGTATTGAGGTGGAATGAAATAAGGGTTTGGTTGCTTCTTCAAGTGGCTTATTTGCGGATGAGAATTCTTAAATGTATGTAAATCAAAAGCAAATTTTTTAAGTTGTGTTAATTAGATTAAGTGTTTAGTTAAGTGTGTTTGTATTTATTCAGAGTTAAAATTGTACAAGAGTAAAAAATTAAAAAAATTGTAGTGTTTTTGTGTGTTTTATTTGGGTAAAATTTTGGGCATTACACCTTTAACCTGTTCACCTCATTTAGCTTTTTATGTGACCACTAACCTTTTTAAAATACATGAGTGCTATAGTAATTCTTGATTAGTACTCTAATATGTTTTTACATCAGGGGACTACACAGTAATAGCTTACAATATTTTACTTTTCACACAACATAATACTAGAAAATAAAATATTTTGAGGACTAAACCTCATTGTATTATTTTGTATCCTTTGTTTATGTTTATTTCCATTCAAACAAAAACAAGATAGATAATCTTCACTACCACTGAAATCTATCCTTGGATTTAGTTGATTTGGTGTAGACATAAGTGCCACTAATCTGTTATGCAGCCCCATAACTAGCAGCTTATGAAAGGATGTTAAATTTCATTCAACCTCCATTTTCTTCCATCCTATAGTATCTCATTTCTTACATAGTCAATTGAAAATGGAAGCTCAATATAATTTCCACTACATGTTGTATTTTGAATAAAAATATCCCATACACACAACTAACACATATGACTCAAGATGTCGGGTTCACCCGATAATGAATCCATACAAGAGAGATTTTTGACTTAGATAATATTGACACACTTTATTAACATAACAATGACTCTTTTAACATTGATGACTAGATGAAAATATTATGACATAAATGTGTAGGAATAATTCAAAACAAACCTTTAGATTCAACATTTAAATAATAGTATATTGTAAAAAAGCTAATATTCAAAAGAGTCAAATAATTAAGACTGGGCATCTATATTATGATGCATTGACCATAGACTACAAAAAAACATTTTAACTTGAGCATAAATCTTGCACATAAAATAACCCATATTCAATTTTGACTTAACAAGTCCTGCTAAATAGAAATAACCTAGACTATTAAAAAAATATACACTATACCAAACTACAATCGAATATCTATAAACATACCAAAAAAATCAAACCCTTATGATTATAAGACTAGTTTTGCACCTTTGTTGTGTATGGTGATGTGGCCAAAGATATACAATATTTCTTGTGGTTAAATTATTTGAGGAATAAGGCTCAAACATGGAAAAATATCACCATGTGCATACAAATAACCAACTAGATGTAAGTACATATCAAGGCAAGATGCTACACCCAGATGACTGATACTAGATACATGCTTGGAAGCATACAATGACCAGTGTTTAAATGATAATAAATAATAAATACATAGATCTATCAGATCAGGTGGCACCCAATTGGGTGAACAAAAAATTAGATATGATTGTTCACTCAATAGACTAATATGTGAATACTCCACATGAATCTAGTGATTTTTTAATGTATGTATTTTTATTCAAATAGTTATGACTCCTTCAAATGGACATCACACCTCTTATTATGCTTTAATGATGATGTAAATACTGACAAATATTATGAAAAATATGATATGCTTGGGTATAATAAATACTACACCGAGAAATGATCACTCTTTACAAAACTCCAATGTAATTTTAACACTGATAACACAAAACTAAACATAATTTTACACAAAGCTAAAACTATGTATGAATTTCATAAGATAAATTACATTAGAATGGGCAATAAAAAACATGACTACCCCTTCAAATAAATCAGTTTTCCATCATAGATAGATCAAACTCTAATCTGATACCAATGTTAGGTATTATAAGAGCCAAACATAGAAAAAACTAATTCAAATACAAATCATGGTGAATACATAAAGAGTAATATTCTATCACACTATATTATATTTCCTATTACACATACCCATAGGTATAGATAATTATATATGCAAACCATAGCCTATGAATAGGAGTCAACAATCCATGATTCTCTACTATATTTGTGTGGTTGTTAGACCCATGCAAATAATAATATATTATAAATATATATTTTAATATATTATACTAACCAAATAATAATCATATTAACCATATGGTAAATAATAAATAGTAATTTATCTAATGTAGATACTAAATTCCAACAAAATCTTGGCTCTCATTTTAGATACTAGTACTCAAGAACAATATGGTAAAACTGATAAACAAAAAATTATGAAATATTTTCATGAACATCCAAAAAATGTTGATTCATTCTTATATGTCATTAGATATGAATAAATTAAAGGTGTCCATGGTAGATATTCTAATATTTCCATCTCCACTATTGCAGCCATTCTTATTTATACACCTCTAGTTACTTCCATAGCTTCATACCTTGGTTTGGGAAAATCACTTGGTTTATAAAAAATATCCATGATCATGCTTACTCATGCTACTTATACTCCTCAAATATCGTCTACAAATTCTACTATAGAGCATACCCTTTTTCTCCTTACAAGGTAAGTTATCTCAAATTGAGCAAGCCATTTATCATAATAGCCTTTCTATGGATCCATGTTCCTTATTACATAACCCTCTAACACCAAGAATTATATATTATATGTTACCATTTAGCTTTGTGGCTCCTAAGCTTTGTCTATATGAAATAAAAGGTGATACTAAACAATATTTACATGAATTACACACAACTTGTCTAGATTATATAGATAATGAAAAATTGTTGACAATGATCTTCTAAAGAAGTCTCAAAAGAATATTCTCTTATATGGTTCTATGATATTCATTTTTAATCAGTAAAGACTTTTTTAATCATTTCGAAAATAATTTTTTGACACATGTTTCTATCAACATTGGTGAAAAGCTACCATATGCTCAAATTTCAAAGATCAAATAAGTTTCTAATAAATTATTAAATGAATATGTTCTAAGATATAAGAATATGCTATCAAATATGAAAAATAATTTGATTCAAGATATCTTCACTCAAATTTTACTATTTCCACTTCAAGAGTCTATTATGTTTGATAAGTTCAAATATTTTAATGAGCTATGCCATATAGTTAAATAGTTTGAGGTCAAATTTCTTACTTTGAACAATCTCAAATATACTTCAAATTCTCCTTCTACTTCAAATGTCAAATTTAAAAGTAAGCCAAATTAATAATAAAAAGCCCAATTAAATCAATAGTGAAGCCAAGGTTACAATTAATATTATCTCACAACCAACTCAAAAGTATCAATTGCATGCTCCACCAAGAGGTAATTTTCAAGGTTACCTACACCTCATATATTATTGCAATAACTACTTGAATGTAATCCCTTCAATATCCCTTCACCAATGGAAGTGGACATGTATAGACCACAATCTATAAATTTTGATGGGAATGCATATTGTGACTACCATAGATGTATTGGGAATTCCACAAAAATATATTTCAATCTCAAACATAAGATCCAAGATGTCATTGGTGAGAACGTTATTGATATTGGCACACCTAATAAAGAGGCTAAGCCTCAAGTAAATGAAAATTCAAATCTAAAAATGTATAATTTTTTTTTTCTAAATCATGAAGTAATAAATAACAAGGATAATCCTAAATTACATTATGAATATAATTCTCATTATCATCCCTCTAGATATGGATATTCACTTGATAACATCATTGGTATAGTTACAAGTAAATAAAAATCATAACCTATGACTACATTTTATGATAGAAAAAGTTAATGATGATAATTTAGATAGACATGCACTTTTTTGAGCATATGTTGACAAAAAAATCCATACATAGTGTCATGATAGACATTGGATCATGTAAAAATTTGTGCACCACAACACTTTTATACTCTCTTGGGTATAAAAAATAAGATTAGTAGGATAATTATAGAGTTGTTAAAGCATTTAATGGTCATACAAAAGATAATCTTGGGCACATAATGCTACCCTAATAAGTGGGGCCTCTCATAGTCATCACTCCATTCTTAGTTATACCAAACACAAGGATATTTGATATGCTCTTTGGATACCCTTGGATACAAAAGACTAAATAAATACCTTATAAGTGCATAAACGTCTCAAATACACTCATGGTAATCAAGTTATCAAAATTCTAAGAATCCAATATGAATATCTTTTGGAATCAATAATATTTACTTATAATTCATAATAGTTGGAAGGTACATACATTTAGAAACATGGTAATTAAATAGTCTATATAACTATATAAGAACATTTTATGGAATTGATTTCCCTACCTATTTATGAGCATGATATAGTTACACATGAACATATTATAGAATAATTTTATCCATCTACTTATGAGTATGATACAATTACACATGAGCATATTAAATTAATTCCAAATATCATGGTACATTCACTTGGGATAAAAGTGGCACCTAAAATGAGGTCCCCATCTCTTAAGGCAACACAAATTATTTAGAGAGCTTCACCATAGGTATAGTTTATTACATGCTCTCTTATTACATGAGAATACATATTTAAAACAACATATAGATCCTATTTATATTCATAGACTTCTACATTTAGAACATCCTCTTCATAGGAATTTCCATCACATATATAACATGTTCCTTATATGTGGCCTCTGGGCATTATGTGTGACATTATATGAAAATTACATGACATTGTATGGAATTTATTGTATTTTCATTACTTATTACCAAGGTTCCATGATTCATATCATGCATTACTTATACTCTCTATTCTTACTCTTTAAAGTTTTAATGTTTAAAAATAAAATCTAGATCTGTATGCAGTGGTTTGTTATTTCTTCATATTTAAAGTGCACCAAGTTAGATTCTAATGACACTCAACATATATGGTTGCACTTTTTCTATGTAGCGAGCCACATTTTATTATTCTACCCCTTATTTAGGTGCAATATGGAAAACCACATTTTGTGTTTCCACCATTAATTTATTTTATAGAGTAATTTACACATTTTGGAATGAAATTACTTAGATGTTTCATAATAATAGAATAATATATCATATAATTAAGAAAAAAAGAGTCAAATCCATAACAATAATTGATAAAAGATAAAAATGCTTGATAATTATCACTGAGCTCCTTTGAAAGGGGGAAACTTCCATAACAATTTAATAAGATCATAATTTAAAATATGATCCTAAAATGCTAACCACTAACTCTTATATACACTCTACTTAGCATGGTTTTTCTATAGGTTGACCATACTAAGAACATAGAGAAATGCAGTAAAATAATATGAAAGGTATGTAACCCATAAGTCAACCACACATATCCCTAGACACATTATAGGTTAATGGTATATCATGCCCAACCCCTTCAAAAAATATTTCCCTCAACATTGAATCAAATTTGGATGTTGTTATAAGAAATATCCATCCTCCCATGTTGCATCTTCATGATTCAGAATATTCCACTTGATCAAATACTCCTTAAGCTCTCTTATTCATAGCCTTTTTTGTGCATGTGAAGGATATCTTTAGGTTCTATAATGACTCTACATTCTTCATCTAATTTAGGTAACTTAGTATGGGTAGAAACTATGTGTCCAATGATATTATTTAGTAAAGATATATGCTATATGTGAGTGGATTGTGGTAGCTCCAACTTGTATGCCACATTACCAATTTTTTTTAGGATTTGATAAGAGCCATAATACTTAGGAGATTTTTTTTATTATCTATTTTATGTTTCTTCAAATAGATCTACTTATATGGATGAAAGTTAAAAAATACCCAATCACCAATATCAAAATTCCTCTCACTAAGATGTCAATCATCTTATTTATTTATTTTATTATGTGCCATTGAAAATTCTCCCTTAAACTATCTAGTACCTCATGTTGATGTTAAATTTTTTTATCAACAACTCAAAACCTTGGGTTTCACCTTCAAATATGAAGTGTTAGATCAAAGATGATATCCATAAATTACCACAATGGGAGACACTTTAAAAGTGGTATGGAAGGAACTATTTTACCACCATTCTACTAGTGGTAGCCAATGGACCCAATGTTCCTATTTATTTGATGTAAAATAGTGGAAATACGTATATATTAATTTGTTTAAAACATCCATTTTACCACTATATTGAGGATGATAAGATGAGTTATGAGCCAAATGAGTAGTCAAACATGCAAATAATTTAGTCCAAAAGTTACTGGTGAAGATAGAATCATGATCATCAATAATGATTTTAGAGGTACCATGAAAATTTTAAATTGTATTGATAAAATCAACAAATACTATATAGGTTAAAAATAGATGTGATAAATAACAAAAATGAGCATATTTTTTGAGCCTATACTACCTTAAAACCTCAACAACCCTATAATGACATCTATGGAGACATCTCATTGTTGGCTAAGGATGGATAATGTATCTATAAGATCTACTATCTTAATTATTTCTCCTTTGTTCTATTGACAAACCATGTATTTTGAAACAAATTTATATATATCCCCTTGAGTCCTTGCCAAAAAATATATTTATTGATTTGATGACATTTCTTAAAAAGTAGGGAGTGACCCCTATTGGAGGTGCATGAAGGTCATGAATGATATTATATTTAAGAACAAAATCTTTACATAGGTATAATCTATATTTATATCATAATGTGTTCCCTTTCCACTCATTTTTTTTAGAAACAACTAAACCATGCTAGATATTTTGAATTAGGACCTATGTATCCCTATCATTATCCCAATATTATTTTGATTCTTCTAAGCAATATACTTTCCAAGTGGTCATTGTACATAATAATGCCTCAACTAATTCATCCATCCTAGAAAGTGATTTTGATACCACATTCTCTTTTCCATTCTTATAGAATATTTCAAAGTCATATCCCAACATTTTAGTCACCCATTTTTTTTTTTTTTGATGATAATCATTGTTCCAAAAACTATTTTAGACTATGTCAACTAGTCTTTACCTAAAAGTGTCTACCCATCAAATAAGGTCTACATTGTTTGACAACATGAATAATAGACATTATTTCTTTCTCATATATTTGCTTGATCTTGTTTATTTACTTAATTTAAATACTCTCAAATATGAAGGGTCTTCTTTATTACATGATTATTTCCCCCATGCCATATCATGATGCATCACATTCAATAATAAACATTCTGGAAAAAACATGGGTCACCAAAACTAGAGCGGTGCACATTACCTCTTTTAGCTTTTCAAATGCCTTGGTAACTAGTTCAGTCCAATGGACATAATATTTATTCAATAAATTTATAATTGTATTTTCTATGCTACCATAATTTTTAATAAATTTGTGATAGTTACTTGTTAGCCCCAAAAATCCATGAAGGTTCTTGAGGGTCTTTAACACTTGCCATTCTATCATAACCTGAATATTCATAGGGTTGAATTTGAATCCTTAATTTGAAATAACATAACCCAATTAATCAACCTCATGGACTCAAAAATCACATTTGGAAGATTTCACATAAAGTTGATGTTGTTTGAGAACTAACAATACTTGTTTCACCTGCTTTAAATGTTCTTACAAAGTTTTAATGTAGATTAGGATGTCATACAAAAACACCAAGACAAGCTTCCTTAAAAATGGCCTAAAAATAGAACTCATCAAACTTTGAAATGTAGATGGTGCATTTGTGAGACCAAAAGGAATAACCATAAATTCATAATGACTTTCATGAGTTTTAAAAGTTATTTTAGGGATACTCTAATCTCTTATCCAATTTTTTTGATTTCCAAAATGAATATGTAGTTTAGTAAAATAAACAACACCATGTAATTCATCTAAAAAATCCTAAATTAATTAAACAGGAAAATTATCTTTGATGGTATACTTATTGAGTTCTCTATAGATGAGGCACATCCTCAAAGTGTCATCATTTTTCCACACCATGACCACTAGGGATGAATTTTCACTTTAGATATGTTGAATAATACCTACCTCCAACATCTCAAGTACTCTCTTTTTAGTTTTACTTTTTGGTCATATGGATATATGTATGGTTTAATGTTTAGTGGTGTACTACCTAAAATAAGTCTAATGGCATGATTATATTGTCTACTTGGTGGTAGGTCTTTTGGAATTAAATCAAAAATATTGGGTGGTCATAAAGAATAATCTTTTAATCAGGTTGTGCCAACACATTTGTTGGTTGAAATTATATGCAAAACAATTATACTACAAATGCTTTAGCAGCATTTTTAATAATCTTTGTCATCTGATGTGAACTAACCAACTAGGAATACTTTACTTGTAATACCTATAGTTTCAATTTAATACCTTTAGAATGAAAACATATAAACTATTCCTTGAAACTGATCTCTATTTTTCCCAAAGTCATGAGCCATTTTACTTCTAAAACAATGTTAGCCCCACCCATGAGAATAAAAAATATAGGAGAATTAAGTAGGTAGTCCCCCATGGCAATATTAATACTATGGAATTTTCCAAAATAGATGACTATGTCACCATCAACAATCATGACTTAAAATTTTGGAGATGGATAAATAAAATAGTTTAAATGAGTGGAGAACTTATTTTTGTTGAAATTATGTGCACTTCCTGAGTCAATTAACACTGTCACCTTTTATTTATTGAGAAATCCTACCACCTTAAGAGTTCGTGGAGTAATTATACATGAAAATGCATGATAGGATATAGTATGGTGAAAATATTTAGATTCTTCCTTTGGATCTTCCATATCCTCACCTAAACCCTCATCATATTTTTCATCTTCATTGGCTCCTTTTATTTAGAACAACTTATTTTCAACACATTTATGCCATTATCTCCATTTTCTATCATAACTAGAACATAACCCTTTGACATGCTTCTCTTCAATTTGTTGAGGGTTCAATCTTGTAGGTTGTGTAAATGACGAAATTTTGAAATTTTATTTGCATCCATAAGTGAAATCCCTTCGTTTGACTAATTTTTTTCTTGTACCTAAAATGTGAATGGTATGGCTTCAGAAATGGACATTGGATTAAACATGTGAAATTCAAGTAGGATGTTATCCTTGAGCTCTTAAATAATAAGTCAATCATGTTGTTCTCATTGAATTCATCCATGTGTAAGGATATATTCTAATTTTTTTGAATATAATCCTTAATAGTACATGTTTGTTGCAAATTTTCTAATTGACTGAAGTAGTTTTATGAGATGTTGTGATATTGCATTTTTAACTCATCAATAAACACCAACCTTGTAATAATATCACCCTTATTTTTATTTTGAGCACATAACCACCTATACCAAATGAACTATTCATTTTATAGATAAAGAGATGATGTGATCACATTTTGTGCACATGGAGTCTGATGGAGATAAAATAATTTTTTTTGATTGATCCAAGTGAGTAGATACTTACCATCAAACTTTTGCACTTACACCTTTGGTAGTATGTGATTTAAACAATTATTTGAATTTTGATTTTTTGGATCAGTATAACTCTATTGGAGTGGTGGAGGATTATTTTTATGAAGATGATCCATAATAATGGTTAACTGAATAATTGAAGTTGACAATAGATGTTTCATAAAATACATTTATCATTTTCCTACATCTAGATAATACTTCCTCACTATGATTTGTATATCTAACTGAATTTGTTGAATCACATTAGAAACTGATAAATATAAATTTTTAGATTCCATTCATCCTTGTGAAGAGTTTCTAGAACCTCTTTACATTTCTTGCATCCATGCTCGTGTTAGGACCAACCATCCATAAACCCTAGAAGGGATAGTTTTAGGCCCAAAATATTATACCATTGGATTATTTATTTATAATCATCTCACCAAGATAAATCCAATCACTACTAATTTTAAAAAAGGTGAAAAAAAATTATTAACTTTAAAAAACAAAAAAATGACTTCAAGTAATATTGTGGTGTCAAAAAAGTTAAAATCTTCCTAGACCACAAGTTATGTTTTTTGATCCTAAAACTCTTCTAATTACTATAACTCCAAATACATAAATTTAATGACATAAAAATTATCCCTAATCAATGATCTGATACCACTTGTAATTAAATTACTTAGATGTTTCACAATAATAGAATAATAAATCATAGAATTAAGAGTAGAATAATTAGATCCACAACAATAACTGATAAAAGAGTAGAATACTTGGTAATTATGGTTGAGTCAATCCGAGAGGTAACCTCTACAATAATGAAATAAGATAATGATTTTAAATGTGATCCTAAAATATTAACTATACCTCATATATATACTCTACTTAGTCATGGTTATTCCATAAGTAGACCATGCTAAAACAATGAAATAAGATAATATGAAAGGTATGTAAGCCACAATTCAGACACACATATCCCTAAACCCACTATAGATTAAGGGAGTAACACATTCAAATGAAAGTTAGAGCATGCAATATTTTTAACTCAATGGCTTTCACTAGTTTACAAAAATTTAGACTTGATCACTCTCAATTTTCCATAGGTTTCAAAATTTCATTAAATGCCTCAACAAGGGGGTATGCACACTTATTCAATTTCAAGTTACATGGAAATTATATTACATACTCTTCCACGTGTATAGTTTATTTTCTCTCTTTTCAAATTTCAAATTTTAGATTTTCAAATTTTAAATATGGAAAAATACTACTTTCAATGGCATTGTTGCATGTTTCACATTAATTCATTTTGTAAGATCAAGATTCACATCAAAAAATAAAGTGTGTACAAAACATTAGGTTCAAATATAATTTAATATTGTAATATAACTCAATCTCATCACTAAAATAAATTAGGGACAAAATTAGACTCTCAAATTTAATGATTAAGTGCTTGAAAATGATTGATCTTGGCATCTTTACCTTGCTTGGCCTATTCTCCATTATGTTAACTTGAAATATAGATGAGAGAATTACACATTATAAAAAATTTATTGAAAAAACTTAGAACATCATTCAAACATCTTAATTTTGTTTATAAGTTCTTGTCAGACAAATTTGAATAATCTCTATGCTTTCAAGATAAGACTGTACTAGGTCAGATAATGTTGCTCTGTGGCCTTGTTCCCTACGCTCAAATGGTAAATTTTAAAATTTTAAAAATTTCATATTACCCCTCCTAATATTTTAGAAAGTTTTTATAACATAAATATTCAAAATGTTTTTTCTATAGAATCACATCAAAGACTTTCAAAGCATATCTATAAATCACTTGAAAATTCTACTGCACATTGAGCAAAAGAGCACTAATTAATCTAATTTAAATTCTAAAAAATTATAATAGTAATATTAAAATCCTGAATACATTTTATTATAGGTCAAGGGCACTCATTTTCAAGAAATTAAATAAATATATCTAGTTGCATTCATATAGCAAATTCAAGATTCACACACTCACTCTAGGAGGGATAACTACATCGATCTGAGGCCATTTTGGGATATGTAGGAAACATTAAAATTACAAGAGGTTTTGTAAGGGTAGCTTAGTTATTCTTTTGACCCTATTACCCCCTTTTATTATTTGATCTCTATTATGTTTATTGTGAAAGACCTAGGGTTTGTATTTTGTAGGTCTTCCACACATCAAATCGGTATAAATTGTTAGACAGTAAAATCTTTTAGATAATAAAATGCACATAGATAATAAAATCAGTTTCACATTCAACCAAAACATGTCCATAGTCAATATACATGGTCAAACTTCCTCCCTATCCTCCTAGTGTGGCCTTGTCTTAGTAAAATTTACAATTCTATTTATAGATGCAACCTAATTAATAGGTCTTCTCAGTCAGTTTCTAGTCAAATTCAACCTAAATAGTCAATAATAAATCATCTTCAAGCTAGGTTTATACATCTAGTGTCAATTTTCTATTTTTATTTTATTTTTAATTGTAATAATTTATTTATTCTTAGTATTTATTTTTTAACTAAAAAAACATTAAAAACTATCTAACACATATTTCATATAAAAATCAATGCAATATTAAATAGTATTATGCAAATACAATTCAAATTTTTATATGACACTGTGTGATTACATATTTCACATATTATATAGTTCTCTTTTGAAATTGGTGACTTTTAGGCTACACCTCTCATCTCAAAAGAGGGGCATCATAATGGTCTTGTCTTGAGAATTCGAGTCCTCATGAAAAATAACATTTTAGCTTTATGATAAAATACAACATGAATTAGAATTTTAAGATTATGGGGGCATTTAACATGTAGTGCACTCGTTCTTATAGTCATTTAAATGCATATTCACATATACTTGATGTATATGCATGGATATGTGAAAAATGGTTAGAAGTTATAGGTTTTAAATACTTACAAGATTCAAATGGCATTCAATATATATTTAGTATAGATACATTGGGTATGATATTCATTCATGTTCATGTTTTTACATGGAAAATTTTAATTTTAACTTTTTAAGTGGTTTAAAAGTTTTATAAGTTTCAAAATTTTAAAAGTTTCAAATATAATTTAAATCCATCTACAACAGTGTGATTCATCTTATTTTGCAAGTGGGCCATGTTAGTCTTTAGCTACACTCAACATTTATGGTTGAAATTTTGTGAGTAAAATTTTGTGGTTCCACTCTCTTTTCCTTCCACACTTGAGTCTAGTAACACTAAATGTCTATGGTGAAATATAATGAGCCAAATTTAGGGGTTCAACCCCTTTAATTGTATTATAAGAGTACTCTATGAGAGTTAGAACATACAATATTTACAACTCAAAGAATTTTCAAATTGAGACTTTATCACTCTCAATTTTCCATAAGTTTAACATTTTTCCAAATCCCTCAATAAGGGGGCACCAGTTTCTCAAATTTTAAGTTACATGGAAATTATATTACATACTCTTATAGGTGTATTAATTACTTGCTCTCCTTTAAAATTTAAAGTTTCATATTTTTTAAAGTTTTAAATATGATCAGTAACTACTTTCAATGGTGTTTTTGTTGGTTTTGCATCGAGAGATCTTGCATGATCAAAATTCACATCAAAATAATAAGTTTGTACACACACACACTTAGGTTCACATCTCATTTAATATATCAATTTTAATTCATTGCATCATTATAATAAAGGTCATAGGGTTGGAATAGATGATCAAATTTAATCATTAAGTGCTTGAAAATGTTTAATCTTGACATCCTTACACTTCTTTCCCTATTCCCCATTTCATTAAATTGCAATCTCTATGGGATCCTTCACTATTATATTTACTACCTTAAAAATATTGAAAACATCATTCTAACATCCCTATTTTTATTACAGGTTTTGTTAACCAAATCCCAATAGTCTCTATCAATTTAGGACAAGATTGCAATAGGCACATAGGGACACACTATAGCCTTGACCTTCATGTTCTAATGGTAACTTTTCAAAATTAATAAATTTCATGTTACCCCACCCAAATTTTTATTAGGGTTAGTTAACAAAATATTCCAAAGATTATTCTATATAAACACTTTAAGGCTTTTCCAAACACATAGTAATCACTTGGAAATTCTATTATATATTAAACAAATGGGCACTAATCCTTCCAATATCAAATTTTATTTATTTTAATAGTTATAATCCAAGTCTAAAGTAATTTTATTACAAGTCAAAGGCACTCATTTTCAAGAATTCAATTCATTTAATCTAGTTGTATTCAATAAAACATATCAAGATTCATATATTCACTCTAGGAGGAGAACTAGACTGGTATGAGGCTATTTTGGACTATGTATAAAACACTCATATTGAATAGATATTTTTAAAGATATCTCACCTATTACCCTTGTC
This sequence comes from Torreya grandis, assembly GCA_037957365.1. Taxonomy (NCBI): domain Eukaryota; kingdom Viridiplantae; phylum Streptophyta; class Pinopsida; order Cupressales; family Taxaceae; genus Torreya; species Torreya grandis. The sequence continues at coordinate 5,172,679 of JARHVA010000503.1, read as the reverse complement.
TAATTCCTTAATTTTTTTATATCCTTTTTTTGTGTGTAGGAGCTATGGTTTTTCTTTTGCAGATCTTTTGCATGACAAATCAAGACATAATCAATCAATAAACCCTCTTAGATAGTTTCAGGTGGTCACATAAAAAAATGAATCACACAATCAACCAAGATACAGATGAAGTCAATAGACAAGGCCAAATTATGGCCTTGTTATCCTAATAAAGCCTTGTCCTTATCTATCTTGAAATTTTTCTTTTGATTGTGACACAATTAATAGTCAGTTTCCATCAATACTTAGCATGCACAGTTAATACAAATTTAGTTTGTGCTAGGTTTTAATATCTACTTGTCAATTTACTATTTATAACTCATTTAAAATTCTATAAATTACTATATTATACATTTAGGGTTAGTATATTCTATATATCTAACTAATTTTTCAATTGTTTGGTGTTTATTAGATTTCATTATGAAATAAAAAAGAACATGAAAAACTTTATACGCTTCAAGAACATAAACACCTCTATACTTTTTAAAAATAAAAAAAGCCTAAGTAATTTGAAAAAAATATAACCCCAAATAGGGATATTAAAATTTATTTGAATAGGGAATACTATAACTAAGTATGAACATGCAATACTACAACTAAGTCAGAACAAACAACACTGAAAATGTAAATCTACCAAATGTAACAAGAACTATTTTTATAAATAATAGGTTGAGGTGTGTTTTATATGTAGAATATTTGATGTATTAATCAATTAGGATGAAAGGGCAATAATTAAGGAGGTTTCCACTATCTCATAGTTGCACTATCATGACTCTATGCTATGTAGAGAGTAATTTTTTAGGGCTAACTGCTTATTCATGCACCATAAAATCAAATGGATGAAAGGCTTCCATTTACCAAAAATAAAAATCATGTGTGTTTCCTACATACCATGAGATATGTGGAATTTAAATTTTGTATATAGTTATATATAATATATTGGGTATTGGGAAAGACCCTCATATCATAGATCAGGTACAAATGATAACCACATTGCTTAGAACCATGGCTCCTATGATTTTTATATCTCACAGAACATAGAACATAGTTATAACCTAGGGGATTTCTATGAAATAAGTTTATTTTGACCTTAATACCTCATTATGATCAACCAAGATACCATAAGGGTGAGATGAGAGCATAATATTGGTTATTTTTATTAAGCCACTAAGTTTAGGCTTGAAACCTAAAATGTAAAATAAAAATAAAATTATGAATTTAAAAATTAAAAAATTCCAAATGTGAAAACAAAATAAAAAATACGCATTCAATTTTTAAAACTGCCTTAGCTTCTATATCTCTAATAACATATTAAAATATATGAATAAGTACTAAAATCCTATTAGTTACCATAAGATACACATCTACAATACATGCATAAATAAATCTATGAAATCTTAAAAACAAGATAACACGTATTTATTCAAGTAGCATAACTATCTATTTAGATTAAAAACACTAGCTTGAATATGTTAGTATAACATTTACTCTCATCCACAATGTCCCTCACCCACTAGCCCACTATGTTTTCATATTAAAAAAGAGAGGCTAGGGTTAGTGTTTTGGAGAGTAGTTATAAATAGAATAAAATAAAACTATTATAAACAAAATTCAATTAAGTGTTTGATTAATTTAGAATATTCTCTAATAATTAGTTGTGGATAAGTATGCACTAATTAGTGCCTTCCCATGAATTACAAATAAATAGCACAAGTGCATATTAAAACGATACAATAGTGTATGACTAATTAAATACATTAACAATAAAAATATTATATGGGCATTAGTTTTTATTATATAATATTCATTCAAAAGTCTATAGGGAATAAACTTAGTAGTTTTTCACCTAAACTTATCTAAGTAATAAATATATCATGTGGACATTAAATTTTGTATAGATGATATTCATTTGAAATTTCAATTTTTTTTTTAATATACATTTTTTTGGGTGTGTTTAAGTGGATGGAAATTCACAATTTGAATTGATTTAAAATAAGTTTTCTGAAAGTCATTGAAAAAATGGTTGGTATGGTAGTTTTGGCTCTTACATGTCATAATGTGATTGGTTTTTATACACTAATATTGAGTAAAATATAAACAACTATTGGGTATTTTCTGATTAAGTAATATGACAACTATTGTGTATTTTGTAATCATGTACTTATTTTATGAAATAGTGAATCTAATGGTGATTACACTAATGTATGGTGGTAAAATGTATACACAATAAGGATATATGATAATACATTCATAATAAGTAATTAAAAACCCTAATGTGTTGAATTATAGAATGAAATTACTAAGAAAATATTGAACAAGAAACAATAATGGAAAGATAAAGAAAGGAGACTAAAATATACACACATGGATATGGAAATGGAATTTTTGAACTAGGAATAATATCTTGAACCTATATAAAATATGTTCCTAAATTTGAGTGTGATCAACAATTCAGTCAAAATTAATAGAGGGACAATCATGTTTAGGTTAGAATATATAGAGGGAAGATTATCTCCTATGTGGCATGATTGTATCCTCTATGGCCAATTGCACCCTCTATTATTTTTTGGGCTACACACCGTTCAAGATTGTTTTAAAGAATTATAGTGATATGCCTCCTATATTCACTTTGTTAATTAGATTGGTAGAACTCTCTAATTTGTGTCTCTTTTTATCTTGACTTAGAATTCAATAAATTTATGCATTAAAGAGTGTGTGTAATCTACATAGCCTAAGAAACCTCTTGAGGAGTTACAACTACCTATATCACATACCTAAAATTAAGGCACTATGTCGGTATAGTGCTTGCAACTGAATCCCAACCTAATGAGAGATAAGGCATCACCTTATCTCTATAGGTAATCAAATGAAAATATATGCTTAAACATTTCTTACTCTTAGTACAAGGTGTTATGGCACAAGACTTTGATTTATGGTGATGCAATAGAGGCTTAATATGCCATTTTTTGGTTAAATGTGTAGAACTCTTGATAAGGATTGATAATTGTGTGATATAAAAATGGCTTCTAAGAGATTTTATAGATGGTAATTAATTCAGAATGGCTTAGGATATATTTTTATATATAGGTCTAATTGTGTATAAGTTAGAAGCAAAAAATCACCAATTATGTATAACAATTATGTCCTTTTTTGGAAATTTCATCCTCTACAGGTAATTGTGTCCTCTATTATTTTGTGGAATATGTAATTTAAATATTTTTTCATAGAATGATACTAATATAAATATTATATTCAATTTATTGATTGGATTGAAATAACTATCTAATTTTATTCTCTTTTAATCATGACTTAGTCTTTAGTAAATGTATATATAAAAGAGTGTGTGCAAGTTATCTAGTCTAGGAAACCTATAGAGGAATTACAACTACATTCCCACATGCTTAGAATCAGGTCTCTATGTAGTTCTAGTCCTTGGGAATTAATCTTAATCCAATAAAATATAAGACTTCACCTCCTTTCCCTAGGTAATCATATGCAACTATATGTTTTGTTATGACATTCTATTGGTACAAGATGTGATAACACAAGACTTGGGTTGATGGTGATATAATGTAGGCTCAATACATTGATTTATTTGTTGAATATGTTGAAATATTGATAAGGTTTTACTATTTTGTGATAGACAAATAGATTTTAATAGATATCCTACATAATAATCAATGTATAATGGATTAGAATATATATTTATATATAGATCTCCATAGGGCACTTAAAACATAGTCCAACCCTATATAATAGTGATAAGTTAAAGTCCAGTAATGGGTAATAAAACCAAGATATAATGGAACTATAAAAGGATAAGGATAAAAATATATGGTTATTTAATTATTAATCAAAGGGAAGAAAGGCTTAGAATAGGGATCAAGCTCATTAAGGGATGGATAAATGGGATCTTGGTGTTGATAACTAATAAATGTGAGGTGTATCTAAGGAAATATAGATGAATCTAGGACAATGAGACTCTATTGTGGGATGAAAATTTACAAAAATAGATAAATTTACACAAGTGTAATAAGTGAAAAATCCATGACAAAGATGTAATAAAAAATATATTGTACCAAAATTGGTGTCTAAATAATGCACCCCTTTGATATGAATGTGTATGAATGCATGCATATGTCCAAGAAAATAAAAATTGAAGAAAATATTTGTACTTACTAGAGGGATGAAAGAATGAAAAAACTAGATGCTTAGGATAGGCTCCACTCATGCCTTGGAACTACTTTTTTTCAATTATTCTACTTTTCATGATTTATTTCCACTTGGATTTGACTATTTTATTTGTATTATTCCTTCATGGATTTTTATTTCTTAAAATTTTATTTTTCATTTATTATGCTTAGTGTTCCCACACTTGATCTTGATTTTCATTTCCTTATTTAGTCACTAGACACCCTTGGAGCCATTTTCTCTATAATATATATGGTAAAAATATATTCCTCTATGTCCATGCTACACATCACAAATTTATAGGTGACATATGACTCAATTGCATACATTTTATTATATCTTGTATACCTTTAGGATATATTATTGTTCTCATATTCACATATATTTTCCACATAAAGGGTGGGATCCTTCTGAAACATTAAAAAAAAATAAAATAAAAAATAGAAAATATAAAAATATATTTTCTTTTAACATTATTTATGGATACATACCATGTTCATATAACTATATTTTAGGTTTAAATATACTTGTTACACACATATTTCTATGGAATCATTTTATTGGTTGAAATGCAAGATAAATATGTTACATGTGATCATGTAATGAAGATGCTATGCTACTAAATTCATACACACATCCTAGGGGAAATATCACATTAGTGACATGACTTACATTAGGGGAATTTTATATGATAAGTCACATGTAATACCCTTTATAATTTCTTTTTATAATATAGAGCTACTTATATTGAATATACATATCTTGTTATTTACTACATTTCTTATGATACATGGATATAGACATTATGTAGTTACATATTACTATTATATGAAAACATTGTGCGTTCCCTAGTGTGCCTATGATTTATTTATTTTTTGCATGTGTGTCCTTATGCATGTTATTTTTCATTATATTATCTAGCCTTGTCCATAGAATATCCTCTAGTTATCATGTCATGTCATCATTTTTTGTGAATCATATGTCCTTGTGTGATGATTTCTTATTTTATATGTGGTTACATGATTGTATGTGATTTATTTATTATACTATGTTATATACTAGGTTTGGTATCATGATCCATATGATACCCATTAATATTTAAGGTATACTATAATTTTTGCCTATGTTTCCATGATCCTTACCATACATCTATTGGGGAATGCAAAAATTTAATTGTATGATTCATTTTAATATCTAGTGCTCCTAGGGGATAATTTATACATTGGGGCATATCATTCATGCATCTCATTATTTAACTTGTTTCCTATAGTTTTCCATTTAAGGAAACATGTTATCCCTCATACATCAGTAGATGTTATAAATATTTTTCATTCCCACTATTTCCTACCTATCTATTAATATTGGGGGAAATATATACATACATTATCCATGAGCCTATATTTTATAAATAGAATGATGAACCCGTACATCAAAATATTATCTCCTTTGATCTAACTAGATATTGGACACAATATATAACAATACATTTATATATAAATGAAATAAATGTAGTTAGTGATCAAGACCCTTTGAGTGAGGGTTTATTGGCATATCAAGTTGAGAACAACAATTCATTTACTTATATGAAAGTGAGTAAACCATAACAATTAGTGAGAGAGGCATCTTCCCTCTCTCCATATGAAGAGTGAATTAAGGGGAAAAATGTGAGCTCCTTCTTAAGTGTGTAATAGATATATGTTTTATAGATATTATAAAATGACTTAAGATACATGTTTATATATATCCATCTTTGAATTTAAATTAGGACATAATCGTCCATAGGTTGACCATGTAAAAGCATGAAAATTGATAATTAAAGAATAAGGAAACATGGAAAAATGACATAAAGCACCTACAAACAATTTGAATAGTTAACACTATATGTTATAGGTCAAGACCACTTTAAAACTATTTAAAAATAATCAAGATATTAAGCCCATGAAATAGAGACCAAAATTAATTCTAGGATAATTAGGTGAATCCCAAGCTAGACAAATGATGAATCTAAAAGTGTTTATGAGAAAATGTGATGAAAATTATTATGAAGGGTTGAATATGAGGGAAAGTGTGCCTACAAGATATTAATATAATAAATTAAAATAAATAAATGAAATAATGGAAAAAATAATGGACCTACATAATTCATAAAAAAATCAAGTGTCTACATAAGCCAATAATCAATCCACATAAGAGTATCACATGATAAGGGAATATAAAATACATATGAGGTTGATACATTTAAGCACTAAAATATTATATCTCCATGATCAAGGAATGAGGGAATAATCCACTACTCAAGGTGCCAAGTAAATTATTACCAAGTTGTTAAGAAATACAAATGGCTAATCCATTTTTAAATATACTCTAGTATAACATAAATATGGGTCCTAAAAATTAATGTACCATGATAAGTACCCATTTAAAGGGTATAATCATGAATAATTAAATAGATTCATATTTGGATTCCTCATGAAATAATATATGATTTTGAAAAACATTTCAGTAATAAATGTGGTCATGCACAAACTTTATTTCCTTGTAAAGAATGACTATTGAAAATAATATGCCGTGGAGAATTAGAGGATACTAATTTAAATATAAAATCATATGTTACATGTGCTGACATATTTTATTTTCTCTCAAAAAATCATATGATTTTAAAATATCAACACTTACTTATGGTCCCAAATAACAAAGTTATGTCCTTTATGAGTTTCATAATGTGTACACCTCATTTCTACCACCCCTATTTCATAACTATTCACTGTAATAACTATGTACTATTCCTCACACTAAACCCTAATTTATTATGAAATATTGAATCATTAATTAGTTTAATGTTTCAAACATGAATCTTTATATTATATCCCTAATCATGTTATCATACTACATTGTAACCCTAATTTCATCAGACACACCCTTAATCAACCCACTAATATTTTGCATCAACCTTAGTTGATTAATCCATTTATCTTCTTTCACAATTGGACCTTGTCAATCCTAATAATTTTCATATCTATATTAATTAACTAGTCAATCATATTAGTTAATTAATTCATCCTAATCAAAAAATACATGGAATGTTAAATTCTAAATTATTTAAAATAAAAAATTTAAAAAACATCAAATCAAGTTAAATTCCCATGTCAATCAAAAAACCTAAGGCAATATACAAACTCCAAGGCAATGGAAAATAAGTACAATCAATCCATTCTTGATTCAATAAACTTATTTAGACTTTCAACCCATATCACTTATTCCTTAACTCCTCTCAATTATTGAGGAATTTGACTCATTTAAAACCCTTGATCTTGGATCAAAATCAATGGTAGAAATTCATCTTAAAAAATTATAAATTGACCTCACACCCCACTTTAAAAAATCTCACTTAGCCTATAAAATCTCTACATCATTGATATTCAATCCATCAATACATTGTCATCTTCATCAAGCTAAATCATCCAATCAACAAGGGGACATGATACCAAAATTTTCATGCACAAATTGACATTAAGTGACCACATTTAAAGCATAATATAGAGAAAAATAAAACATCAAGAGGATCACCTTAACCACTGGCAAGTGAAGTTATAAAATGTTTACTCCCTCTTTGCTCATATGAGATACCATTACAATTTCTTAACATAAATATTTTACTTTGTTTTAGATTAATTTATAACACTAGTTTCTTGCTAATGGTTGTCTTGTGTATTATTTTTTCACACCCGATGGGACCAATAACTCCCACAATAATTTATACTATACTTAATTAATAGTTAATATTAGCTTGGTTGTACATCTTTTAGAAGTTAATCAGGTCAAAATTTGAGTCAATTTCCATTTTTAGTTCAAGATTATGTTCCTGGACTTGAAACCTCTCCATTATGCATAATGATGTTTTCCTCGATGATAATGATGTCTACATGTCTCTGATTGACATCTATGTCTATAGTTTCTATCCATTTTATGTGTTATATCTATACAGATGTCACATTGTCTACATTTTTCATGTCATTTTCATCCTACTAAATGATGTTTGTGTGTCTTAGATCAATGTTTGCATTTGTACTTGCTTTATATTTATGTGATTTGTTTAAATAATTGTTTTTTAATTTGCATTTCTCATGTCAATTGTATCCTAGTAAATGACATATATATGTCTCAAATTTACAACTATTTTGGTAATTACCTTATATTTTTTATGTTATTTATGTAGACATCACGTAATTTGTGTTTCCCATGTCATCTATGTCTTGTTAAATAATGTTTGTGTGCCTTTTTTAAATGTATACATCTTTTATCTATTTTATTATAGATACATGATTGAGAAGACATGTCAATCAAACTAATTATAAGATCTCACTGGCATAAAAAAGACATTTTATCAAACCAAACACATAAATTCAATGTTTAAGCTTAATCAATCAATCTTATGTTAAAATATTTTTACTATCCTTACTTGTGTGGGCATGGCCTTTGGGCCATATATGATTTTCCCTTGCATTACAAAGAAAACTTGGGAATCAAAAGTGGACCAAATCAATTGTTTTATACTTAGGACATGTTACATATACTCTTACTTCAAGATGAAAGGCAACCATATATAACACATGCATATTTTATTTTATATTTTTAGGGTCTTACAAATAGGATTTTATCACCTAATGTAGAGAAAAACCTAGTTTTCTAGTAAGATATATAAATTCTTAAAGAGATGTCATTATTGTCTAAGTAGTTTTTCATTTTAATAGTACCATGAAGTGAGGTGGTTGTATCCACCAATACCTAGAACTCATAAAACAATTTTTCCACATTGATTTGGGCCTCAATGTACCTATATATATATATATATATATATGATTCCCTTAGATAGCCTTTATTAGCCTATATTATGATCCTGTTTAGCATAAATGAATAGTAGTGTAGGGAAGACACCATTCCCCAAGATCACCCACCACATACCTTTCAAGGTACTATCAGTGAGCCACTTGAAATATGTAATCCTACATGACTAATTAATTAATAATGAGTAATCAAAGTGGGAGTGATGAGTAAAACTATGAATTAAGCCTTGAGTTTCCTTAGAATTTTGTATTATAAAGCTAAAGACATAAATTTTGATTTGCTTAGCTTACATTATAAAATGTAAAGGTTTAATGGTTACACTATGTTGCATGTTATTTATGTTGGTAAAAAGGTCTTATTGAGCCAAGATTGGATCATGAGATTATTTTGGAATTTGACCTTAGCCTTGAGACAATAATTATTTTTATTATTAGGGTTATAGCATGAATAGAGTTTGATTTGATCATTATTCCATTTGTTGGCCTAAAGCCTTTGGGCGTAATGAATAGATAATGTAACAAAGGAAAACCATAGTTCCATCAAACCTACATTTTATCCACTACCAAGAATGTAGTGGATGATAGTTTTGGGTATTTGTTCTAAAAAGTATTTATTATTTTTGATAGCAATGAAATTTAACATGAGGTGAAATATTAGTTTGGGTATGATTCCAAAATGTGTGATGTGATGGAATGAAATATGGAAAAGAAAAGCAAATGTAATTTGGGGATAATAAACAATGGAGAATATGGGAAGTTGTAGCCTAGTCTCTAGTTACAAGCATGTTATCTTTCCCTCCTTGTTAATATTTTGTGTATTAGTTATTATAGAAATTATGAAAAACTCTATATATATTTAATATCTTATTTGGGGTACAAACACACATACATATATAAGTATATACCTTAGTTTAGAGTAAATAAGGACATCTTTAGTGTGCCCTGATATATTAGAGTACCAATTAAGTTGTGGGTAATCAGAAAGCATTTCCTTTGAATTGGTGGTATAATGATATTTGTGTTGCTTAATTTCCCTCTATGGAGGAATGACCTTGTATGGATAAAATGGCATAATTTAGACTACATTTTCTATTAATTTATCCAACATTGTGTCTATATTAATGCATTTTTGTTAATTGAAAAGGATTTAACCCTATCTCAAGGATATATGAATTTATCTACTCATTAAATAAATTCACATCTCCTGTTGGATGTTAGTATTGACCCAACTCAAGATTTTGGGTATTTTATGGTTGGAAATGGTCTTTGTTTTGAACATCTTTTTTTTAATTTATATTGTGAATTCTATTATTTTATGCATATGATTATTTTATCTAGTGATGATCAATTACTTATATTATGGCACATAACTCTACTCAAAGTATTAGTAGAACATTGTATTTGGTGTAGGTAAGGATAATAGAAATGGATAAGATGTTGTGCATTCCTTCTCTGTCAACATGTTGGGTTTAATGAGTTTTATCTCTTACATTAAACTTCTATTCTTATTAGATTTTTGAATCTAAAGGTAAAATAAGGTCGCCTTTTAATCTTGTACTATTTAGTGGTATTGCTTATTTTCACTTTATGGTAACATGCTAAATGATATAAGGCTATTATCTAAATTTAAGAATTTTCATATAATAATACCTTATTAGTATGTGGTAGTATGTTGGTAAATGGACTATATTTTTCATGCTCTCTACTTTTTCTGAATGATGGGACCTGGTGCAATTTTTTTGGAATTTACCATGCTTACATGTTACATAATTTTTGAATAAATATAGATAACACTTATAAATAGTGTGATTACATATATATGTTTCCTTGATACTTGAATCTATAATAATAATAATAATAATAATAATAATAATAATAATAATAATAATAATAAAGTGTTTTTTCCCATGTGATCTTGTTAATATGATTTAAGTGTTGTTGGCATTGTGGAAAGGTTTACATCATATTTCCTTAATTAACACACTATATTTTGTCTAGATGCATCTAAAGTGAACTGTTCATGAGAGTTCTCACTCTCTATAATCCAATTGTGTCTCTGAATCATTTTTGGATTAAGATAATTTTTGTGGTTATTGGTTAATGGATATTCCTTGGGTTGTATACACACATTTGGTAGTTATACTTATTGAAGAGAATGACACATTATGAGTTTACATTCAACCTCATATTATAAAATTTGGGAAGCATTGCATAAAAATACCTTTTTATTATGTTATTACTTTTTAAATATCTTTTTACTTGTGTATTAAATTAATGTTTTAAAAATACTTCCCTAGAAGGGAATTAACATCACCAAATTTGTACTGACTTATATCATTGTATTGCCTTAGTGTAGGAGGTGAGTTGTTTTAGGAAAATCTCTACTTCTCAAGTTAAAATTTATCTTAAATTATATCTATTTGATTTTTAGAATTTACTTGGAATGCTTAAATTTTTTGTTTCTTTATTGCACTTGGTCCAAGATGGTTCTTCTAAAGAGCAAGGTCATTGATTGTAATTTAAATTAGTGTAATTAATTATTTTAGTATGTGGAATATTTTATAGTTACATCCTTGTGATGTGGTACTGTACTCCTTGTACAGGGATACCATGCATTCTTATTTTGAAATATTATTATCCATTATGTGGGTTATCATTCTAAGATTGTTAGTGAGACCCAAAAACCTCTAATATAGGTACGATTGGTAACTTTATTGCATACCTTATTGAGCATGGAGAGATCACTATTAGAAATGTAGATAAATGTTTAATCCATATTAACAATATGGAATTATCTCACTTTGAAAGTCTGAGTTATCTGTATCAATGTTTTTATTTTATCCCTAGTTGGGCACCACTAGATCTATTGCATGTTTTGTTAACTCTTCACTATATTTGAGAAAGCTATGATTTGAGACTCATGTTATTTTGTTGTTTATCTAGTTCAATCTAGTAAAAATTTATTTTAGTATATTAAATAAATGTACTTTCAAATTGAGGTATATGAGGTATCTTGTTGGTCATTACTTGATTGTATTACATTTTGTTGATTTTCTTAGCATATTATATATGGGGAAACTATTGTTAAACTTGTCCTTTTTATAAATAAAATATTATTGTAAATGTGAGTTATGGTTCATTTAATTATTTTTCTCTTTTATATGTTGTTGGCTACTTGGTGACTGTATTAAGTTGCTTATCTGGTATAATGATTTATAAGGGAACTTATTATGGTAATGTAGTATCATTGCAAGATTCTTATGATTTATGTATCAATATTGTAAGTGTGAGTTGTGACTCAATAATTTAAATCTTTTGATTCAATGGGTTAATCTAAGAACTATTATCTTTAATATTGTGTTCTTTATTTTCTAAGTTTTTGTATGCTTTGATTTAGTGTGAGGATAAACAATTCTATGATCATTCTTGATTATGTTAACAAATAAATTATTTTAGTTGACAAATCTAAAGTTAGTATGGTCGTATCATGCAATGGAAACCCTAATTGCATTCAATATAGTTTTATTTTGATTTCATATGAGTTTAAAAGTATAATCATTTCCTTATATAAACAAATATGAATTCATTAACATTGGTACATATATACTACATGAGAAAGATGTGAATGGTTTGGGGCTACATTTCTAATCTTTTATCCCATTTAATTTTATCTACCATCTTAAAATTATGTGGACTTAAAATATAAGTAATTATTAAATAAGTATAACAATATTTTTAAATGAAAGAAAAGAACATTGAATTTTTTGATGTTGTAGCTAATGTTGATTTTTTGTGCTATAGAAATATCTTATGAAAAATGAACCATATTACCATTCTTATCTTATGTTATGAAATTATTTATAATTTTGAAACATGATAATATAGTACTAGGCTAGTTCTCCTAATGTTTTTAGTTTGGTCTTAGACATGTAGAAGGATATCGATAAGCTAAGAAAATATGGAACCCTAATGGATTAGGCTACTTTGATTATTTGTTACCTATGTATTTATAGTTGCGTTTAAATGTTTTTAGTAATTTTTACTAATGTGGAAGATACATATTCTATGACTTATTGGGCAGAGGATCATCCCAAAATATCCATGCTTTGTCCCATTCAAGGAGACTAAGTATAAAAGTATTTGTTATGTTTAAGAAAGTAGACCTATTCAAGTCATGAATGTGATTTCTTGTTGGTATAGTCAATAATAAAATGTTTAACTTCAATGAATATTGGTGCCTCATTTTTAATGTCGCTTTATCATAAAATATTATTCATTGTTACTCTAAATTCCTATTTGCATAAGTAAATGTAGTTGAATAAGAAACTTGTGATTAAGTCTTAGTATAGTCTATGACTAAAATGAAAAATGGTATATTCCAGTAGTAAGGCACAATATATTCATGGATAATATGCTAAGAATAAAATGAGTGGTACTTACATCAACTAATGCTAATAAATTTATCTTTATTGAGGTTGAGATTAGACCTTGTTAGGGTGATCCTTAATGTATGTTTCATGTAGATGAATACTTATAGGTGTGAGCTCAATTGGGATTTATATGGTTACTTGATGATACTCCATTGAATGGGATTGATATCATTATTACATGTAATATTAAATTGAATTTACATGTGCTTAATTGTTATAGTGTACTAAGGCCAAATGATATTGTGTATTATCTAGCACATCCTTAAGATCTCTTGACTTATTTCAGTTTGAATAATGAAGTAAAATACCGTGTTTTTTTTTTTGGTGTAATATTTATTAAAGGTATATTAAATCACCTTACCCTAACCTCTTCAATAGAAAATTTGAACATCATGACTTTCTCTAGTGGCTTTTAAGTCTAAGACCATTGCTTGAAGCCTATTTTCAGCATTTAATATAAGTTTAAGGATTATCACTATTATATGAATTAGACTTGGGAACTTATAATATTATGTACAAGTCAATCATTGAATATATTTATTATAAAATAAGTTTATGTCTACCTTGAGAAGTCTTAACCTTAATTCAGTTATCTATTACATGGTCAAATCTTTTAGTTGATTTTATTTAATTATTATTCATATTTAAAAGATAATTTTGGATGATTATCCTCAGTTGAACTTAGAATATTTTCAGGTAGTACATCACAAGGGGTGAAGTGGTTAATCCCAAGGCAAAGCACTTAACTATTAAATTCAGTATCATAAGAATGTGACTAACCATTTATCGTAGTTGGCCCTAGAAAAATCTATTCACAAATGTGAGAAAAATTGGTGCAAATTTTTTTTAAGTTATTGTAATTTGATGCACATGTAAACTAGTTGATGTGGAATATGAGTATCATAACCCTAGAAAGCCTAATTTTTTTGGGATGGTTTCTAGAGTTGTGACAAGAATTAGTTACCATTGATTTCAAGCTCAGGGAATGATTGGAAAAATTAATAGGCACAATTTTTTTGGAAGAAATAATGGAATTTTTTTGTGATATAATTATTAGGCATTGATTACGAAGGAATTATCAGGTGCTAATGTTCATCGTTGAGGGGGTGCTATGAAAAAATGTAGTCTCATTTCAGTTTTTGAGGGTATTAATATCTTAGATTCTAAGATTTTGTTTTAGGTGAAATACAAGTCTTAACTAAATTTATTAGATAATATTGACATGATGGTGAGGTCAAAATCACTTTAGGGAGCTCTAAAATATGTATATCTAAACAAAGTTATTAAATTTGGCTTTTGTTTCTTATTTTACAAAACTAAATAGGATCTTAGGGGACCTAAAAATTAAAGAATATATATAAGAATATAAATACACTTACATTAGTACTCTAATTATAAGGGTTGGGATAAGATAGTTGGTATAATAATTAATCAAGTGGGAACATTGATCCAGTTGAGAAGGTTGGATGGGTGTTTAGACAACTAGGAACATGAGGCTCCCTTGAACTACTCTTCAAACTCTTATAAAAACATAATGAGGGATTATTATGGTAACAAAGGCTATGAATATTTATGAGAGATCAACTCTATGTTCATCTTTATCTAGGACCAATGGTATTAGGTATCACTTAATCTATTATCCCATGCATGGGATCAAAGATTAGAAAAGATGTCATCTCGAGTGGCTTTGAAAAAAATAAGGTTTTGTTATTTATGGGTTCTTGATTTTAGAAAATGGTCATGTAGATTAAGTGATGGATTTATGGGCTATACAAAATTGGTTGATCATATGGGAGCTACTAGTTTTTTTGAGATGGTTGGATGGGTTGAGTTGGTTGCACTTATTGAATTGGTTTGCAGATCAGGTATATTGGAGGATGTTATATTCATATCCAATACTCCTAAAATACTTCATAATTCATGTTAAGTATGGAAATCCTATAAATAATAAGAGCTCATAGATAATACAAATATAATAGAACCAAGTAATACATCTATGGGTTGATATTATTATCTTGAAAGGGAGAAAATTTAGGTTATATAACTATGGGGTTTTGACCAACTCAAGTGGGTTGAGTTTTTTCTAGTAATGACATATAAAAAATGAGTGATAAGGATGAGGTTAAACCTACGGATGATAAAGATAATTTAAGGATTAGATTGATGGGCTAGACAATGAGCTTGTTTATCCTAATAGGAAATAACTACATCAAATTGTGTGTCTAAAATAGTAAGATGGTTAATAATCAAGTTTTCAATAGGAGTGGAATGAAAGACCGTTTTCCAAAGCTCACAATCAATGTCATTTTGGATGAGAGTTTTTGGAGTAATGAAAACAACACATGGAAAGAGGCTTGATCTACAAGGTTGAATTTGGCTTAATAGCATCATCAAAGGATGAAGGTGCAAAAGATAGGACAAAAAATAGGCACAAAGGCAATTAAATTAAAACTTGAATATAATAGGCCTAAAAAAACAAACATGAAATAAAAATAAATAAAATTAATTAAGAACATAAAGCATGCTAACTAATAAGAAAATAACTAACTTGAAATAATTGAGTTACTATTTGCACCAAAATAAATTGATATTTAAACTTTAAACTATTTACAATTAATAAAATTAAGTAATTATCTTTTCATTTTTTACGGTATATGAAATTTATAAAAACAACATGAATTTAAACTAAACAAATAGTTCCATACAATGGACTGAAAAAATTATTGTAGCAAATATTGTTTGATTTTGCACAACAATAAGTTGGATCTTGATAACAATGGAAAACACTTGAGAACTAATGAAAATTTCACAATGCAACAATTGAAGGACTAAAAAACATGTTTTAGTGATTATAAATGCCAAACTAATACAATTAATTTTTTTAATATTTTAATGAGGAAAGCCAATGATGGACATTTGTAATAATTAAATTAACACTGATAGAGACTATGAATTAAAAAAAGAGAGAATACACAACATAAATACTCAAATAGGTAAATGTTTAGAGATGTTAATCTATTTTTAAGCATTAAGAAACAAATAATAAATGAAAAATAATCTATATAAAGAAAAAAAAACTTAAACTTTTGACATAACAAGTATTGGATGACAAACCAAAATAATAATTTGGATGTGTTTTTCTATCTTCAAGATGTAACCTAAAAATGGTGATGTTCATACAATCCAATAAATGTTCTAAACAATCGGGAGAGAAAAATAGGAACTGAAATAGAATTATGGTGAAAGGAAAACCAAGAAGTTATGGTTAGTGATTACATTATGATAGAGTTCAAGCTACAAAAATTGATTTTTTTCAATCATTTCAAAGTGCAAAGAGGGTGTATTTATAAAATTTAGGGATAACATGAAGCTACTATGTGAAAATTAATGGGGATAAGAAGGTGCACAAAGTGAAAAATATGAGAAAATGTATCCATATCATGTCCCATTCATTAATCTAATTACATGTACAATGGTCATGAAACTAATATATTAAGTAGATCAATGGTTACATAATTGCCTTGATAGTTTCACAAACTAGGCAAATAAAATTAATGAGATGAGTGTGGTGAGCAACACTTTATGGGTTCTGACACTTTGGAAAGAATGTACAAAAATGAGGACAATGGGAGGCCACACAAAGAAGATCTGAGCATATTTCTTATACTTGGAGGTTTTGCATTCATCATTAGACATTTAAAATTTTATACTATGTGAAATTAGAGTGCATACTTATTACCCCTTGGGGGAGGCATATTGTCATGAATTGAATAAGGGGTTTTTCTTGAGAATAGGTGTAACCCATTGAAGGGAAGGGTTTAGATATCCTATATTACTGACCAATTCTATGAGGTGAATCAAACCAAGATGCCATTCTACCTACAACCAATGAATGGAATGAAATGCAATATATTTTCAATCTTAAAACACATCATTTTTTCAAAATAAAGGATGAGAATATTGACCATTTATGTGGGGGATGAAATACCACCTAGTTTTTCCTATTATGAGGGTAAATGTTGATGTTAGATGAAGTAAAATGAGGGTTGGCCAAGGTCAAGTGGGGTTCACACTCTATAACTTGCATTTCAATTGATGATGGGGGGATGGGTACTAATTGAGTTACCCCACATTACAATTGACTTTAAAAACTTGTGAACATTTAAAAATATGAGGGATGAAGCCTATGAATCACTCATCTCAAATGAAAGTGTTATGTGCATCATGTGTTATATAGGAAGGTTATACATAAACATGAATATATACATCATCATAAAAATATTTTGATCATTCAAACACATGAAATATGTAATTCAATGTAGCCGACATACAAGTGTCAATATTTAGTAGATATATCAATTAGGCACAAATTGATAAGAGCTAAAATAAATTCATGATATAAATAATGGAAATGTCACACAATAAAAATATGTGATATAAATCATGCCACCTATAATAACATGAAAATCATATATGTAACCACACATACACAAAATATCATGATCAAGAAACATAAAATCATATAAGATGTGACACAATTCAAACATGACCTGGCCATTAGATGAAATATAAGTTATTCTGACATAAGTGACAAGACATATTCAATGTACACATAGAAAAATCAATATAGTACACATCAATGATCAATTAATGCCACCATCATCAATATCAAACACACATGGAGTAATAAATTTTAGTTTGCATAGTAAATCATCATACAATATAATAAAGCACAATATCTATAGGAAATAACATTCTAGAAAAAATGAGCAAGAAAAAGTCATGCATATTAATCTACTATATCAATGGATTAGTATAGAAATATTAAACCTGAAAACTATGAAGATGCCCCTAATATAGTTATGCTTCCAATGGAGAAAGGTTTACCATGGGTGTAAGCAATGTCACACTTCTGTATGTCCATGTCTCATATTTAAAATGTATGTATTCCATATCACTTATTTGTACTATGAAAATCATGTGTCAAAAAATGGATATGTAACTCACCATGTTTATGATGAATAACATCAATCAAATATGCATATGAATGAAACATGCCATGCATAAGTCCTATTTTTTATTTTTTTGAATATTTTTATTTTTTTATTATTTTTGAATATTTTATTTGAGTTAAATTCTCACTAACCTATGATCCCATTAAGGGGATGCTCAAGTATAGGTATTAGATCAATCTGTGAAAATTTCACGCACTGTGGGTGAGGAGTAACATATATATCATTATTTGAATCAAATAAATGCTCATAGGCTATAAAATATATAGTATCATCATCATCATCATCACCATCATCACCATCATCATCATCATCATCATCATCATCATCATCATCATCATCATCATCATCATCATCATCATCATCATCATCATCAATATGATCTTGTAAATGCCACATAAATCTAGTAGCCATAGTAAATGGGATTTCATTGTATGTTAGGATTATGAATCAATGATATTTATGGAAAATACTCACAAAGCTTGTGTGAAAGCATCATGGGGTATGACAAAGTAGATAATTTATACTAAAATTGAATAGATATTCAAATTAATGAACATTTTATAATCAATCATTGAGGAAAATTTATAACTTGAATATAATTTACTTTCATAAGTTAAACTCGTGTAAGTGTATAATAGACTATTGTGGGTGCATAGGAGTAAATGTCTAAGGGTCGATGGGGTATTCATATAAAATGCCTAAAATTATAACTACTTTGTTTTTATGGATATATAAAAAGAATTAATGTACTAGATATGGGATTGTATGTATCTTATGTATCCATGGTCATCTTAGTAACATTTTTAATGTGCTTATGTCAAATAAAACTATGAACTAAGTAACAATAATTTTAGGCTCTACCATAAGTGGTAACACAATACCCTCTTAAGAGGGTTTTCTCACTTTCCATAAAAATAATTTAATATATTTTTCATACCAATAAAGTATGTATATGTGTACCCTATACTAGGAAGTAATGTCATTGTCTATATGTTTTCACTTGACCCATTATCAACCATAACAATGTATATAGGGTGTAATTCAATGAAATCACATATGAAAAAAGGTTTGTTGGTAGAATCATCATCAATAATTTCATGGTCATAAAATGTGATGATAAGTATTTATACTTTTGTTTTTGTAAGTATACCAATAATATCATCTATATGATGAGCCTCCTTAGTTCAAGGAGAGTAAGAAGTTGGAGGAGGATGCACATTGTAAGTCATATTTACATTACAATTAGTCTTAGTTTATTTTTCCATTTTTTTGGACATGGATCCAAAAATATCTTAAGGTTCACATTAGGTTTTGTAACCAAATCATTATTATGTGTGCTAACATAATTTAGATTAATATAAATATTCTCGATTAAGTCTTGTATCTTATGTCACAAACCAAAGAATATATTAGTTGAATACCATCTGCATCTATGCCAATAACATTATGAATTAATACATAAACTCTTAGGTTAATCCTTTTTGATATCAACATATATAGGTGGAGGGGGAGATATGATTTTTTAGTTGAGTAACTTCTATAACACCTTATGAGGATGTTTTAATAATTGTGTTAATTTTCTTTGCTGAGGAGCCAAAATGATAATCATATTAGTAGGTTATGAAACTATTGACCAAATTTTACCCTAAAGGTCAAATTAGGACCCCTATAGGAAAAAAATTGATATTTATAGGTTTATATCAGGGTTAATATTATGTCATGGGGTGTATCATAGATATTGTGATGTCATTTAATGCCATATTAGCCTTGGTATTAGTCTAATTAATCTATATGTTACTTCGAGACATTTAAAAGGATTTTCAGGGTCATAAATGAAAGTGGCATGGTTTTAAAGGTATCCAAGTGTCCTATTTTACTTTAAAACATCCAATATTTTATATTTCCTATTAGGAATGTTAGTTCATCTGAAACTTGTAGTTTATCTAACTAAAAATCAAGAAGTCAACTGAAAAAAGAAGAGTTTGGAACTTGTACGGCCCATGAGGGAGTGTGACACATGGAAGAAGGTTTTTATATGACCCTTCAATGTTATAAAACTAATTTACATGCTTGAAATACTTTTGAAGTGTGATTTTTAAGCTAAAATCATTCTGCTCCTTCTTTGCCCTTCTAGACACATAAAAGTGATCAACATGTTTGTGCTTGGTATGGCCAATTGAGGAGTTTTCAAACCAAATGCCTTTGGGATTTGGAATTAAACTTAGATATATTCATTTAAATAAAAATATTTTTAATATTAATCAACTATGATTTATGAACCATCTCTAACAAGTTGAGTATGTTTTTTTGCTCACTGTATCATGCACCTTATAGGTTTTGCTCTTGTTTAGATGATTCTTAACAATCCAACTATTATAATGGAATCTATAAGACATGGAAATATTTAAATAATGTTATTCATGATTTTTTTATTATTTAAATGTTTTTTTATAATCAAATCAGCTTAGGTTTGTAGATTGGTCTCTTTGAACCTAACAGGTAGTTTTCCATCATTTGTAGGATATTCATGTTTTGATAATGGTTCTAGGGGGTTGTGATTGTATAATTTAAATTTTATAAATTTAATATTAACCCCTCACCTTTAAATCTCATTATTCAATGCAATTCTCCATGAGGGTGTAGTCATGAACACCATATAGTCAACTCTTTGCTTAATAACACTTACAACCATGTTGAAGCACATGTGTAGAACCTATTTAGCATGTTCATGGAGGTGTATTGGAATTATAATGATTTTTTACATACTATCACATCATGAACATAAATTATGAACCTTCACTTGGCATATTAAGTGACTGTGCTAGTACCTTAACCACACACACAGTCACATAACATGAACATGCACCTACAGGTGCTATGAAGGAATAGTTCATATTGAGAAGAAGGTATTGATAATTTTTTTAGATGATTTAGAATGTGAAGAGTATATTTTTAGGTATGGATATAATCCTATAAATGATTTAATTCTAAATACTATGCCCGTTACACCAATCCTACTCACTGCCTACAGGTAACTTAACATGCACCTATAGGTGCTCTCATAGGACTCATCATGTTGAGGAGTTTTAAGCTGAGATAGGTTATTAAATATCAAAGGATTATGCTTTTTAAGGTTTTATATTAGTATAAAACTCATTAAATGGTAAACACAATGCATAATATCCATTCTTATACTTACTACCTGTACCTTGAAAATGGCCACCTATAGGTGGCTTAACAAAGAATTGAGGTACTTATATGGAGAAGATTAGACAAGTGATGAAACTCAAGACATAACATGTTTAATATATCCTAACATATATATTTTTAATGATATATTTCTAGATAAGGTGGAAGATCCTCCCAAGGAAGATGACTATCGAATTCATGCCCCTTTTCCCTAAAACAAGAAAATAGAGGCCTAAGGCCTTTTGGTAAAATTAATATAACAAGGTTACAATGTTTTTTATGCATCTAGTAACCTTATCTTATAGCCTGTACATGGGAAAAAATCCATGCAAAATATGAATGGCATAAGAGTAAGGGAAGGCAGTAGTTGAGCTCTTCAAAATTGCCATATGAATACTAAATTCCTTCGCTATCATCTGCAAGTCTAAGCTATAAGAGACCTCTTCATCAAAAATTTGAAAAAATAGGCTATGAAAATTAGATTTAATGGTTAGAAATGGTTTAATATAAAAATTTTGTTCTAAAGGATAACATTTAATAGGGTGACATACTGATTTCCAACCCTATTTGCACCTATAGGTATCCTTTCACAAAGAGATACACACCTACAACTGACTGTAATAGCACACAGTCTAAGATGGAGCTTTGAGATGGAATCACCAAGGTTGGAATATGAGAGATGTTTTAAAATGTTTATGAGATTGAATAATTATTTTTAAACTTTCAATAGAATAATCTCCACCTATAAGGTTCCACCTTTCCCAACATAGTTAACTATGTTTGACCATAACAGGCAGTGGGCTGAGGAGTAAAGTGTGAGGGTTACCAATGCATAGAGATGATTCAAAATGAGCCCAAGAAAACATAAAATGATCCTAATAGTCTCTAAGGTGATCAACATAATTTTTTTCAAGCTAAAGGAGGCATGAACTCCTATAGGTGGACCCCTATTCTTTAAGAAACACAGTCAGTTGTAACTAAGTGGTGACAGTGAACCTAATCAAGGTGTATGGAAGAGTATGTGAGAGTTTAGAGAGACAAATGGAGAATGGATCACATCCATAATTATCATGAAAGTATATATAGTATTTTTATAGTGGATTTAGAATAGATAAGGACTCAAATGAAGTATCACATAATCCACATGAACATTGCACATAATCTTTTCTCTAAGTAGTATGTCTTGGAATTTGAAGCTTTTGGAGGGTCAAATGACCTAAAAAAGGGATAAATTTTTGTGTAGAAGGTCTATATGACTTTAATAATTCCATCCAATATTCATTTGGTCTAAGGGAATAGGGTAAGCACCCTCTATTTTGTCTTAGATAGAGGGTACTTCCCTTTATATGAAAACCCTATAGTTTTGGAATGTAGAGATAAAAGGACTCTCCAGATCTAGTTTAACCTTTCAAGTAGGTTTGGAAGGTTTATTTACACCTAATGCAACATGAAACACACATAAAATAAGGGGGAAACTAATAGGATTCTCTATACCATAAAGGTTACAGTCAAGTCTATGAGGCATGGTTAAGCCTAGAGCTCAATTGGGGGTCCAACTTCATTTATAGCCTTAGGTATGATTTTCAATCTTTTGGAATGTAGAGAAACCCCTTAGAAAGTCACTTTTGTCTTAGAGGCAATTCAAGCATGCAAAAAATGTGAATACAAGATTGATAAGGTCATTTCAAATGCTCACATATTTCATGAGGCTTTGCATGGAGGTTAAGGAAATTTAGAGGGGTTCAAAAGGATCCTTAAATCTAATCTAGTGATATTTTTTTACAAATTCAATGTCCCATCTTTATGAATGAAGATTAAGAGGGTAAAACATGCCTAAACCCTTGTAAAACCCTTACTAGTGACTAATTTGATAAAATGAAGGAGATAATGAACCAAAATGAAATATTTTACCTAGAATGATCATTGGATGTTGTATAGGACTATCTTAGGCTACTACCCATACTTTTGGATTGTATAATTATATGGATGGGGTAAAAAATATGGAATTTTTTACTATTTTATGTATTATGTAGGTTAAAAGAGGTTTCAAGAGATTCCAATCACATGGAAAGGAATATTAGGACTTAAGATAACTCTCGATGTAAATTTAATTCCTTATAACAACTCCTAAGTGCCTCAATAATAGCTCTCATCTTAGCCATTTAAAACTGACATAGTGACCAAGCTAGTGAGAAGAGTGGAAAACTTCAAGTAAGCTTATTTTAAGGTGTGCCTAATGCCTCTAAGGCCATATAGGGTATTTATAAGTGTCATCCACTCCATTTTACATATTTTCATGGAAAATTGAATCCAAATTTGAGGCCAAGTGTGCAAGGTGTGGAAAAGAGGAGTTTCTTAGACTACAGGTAGTGATGGCTCACTTCCAAGAGTTTTCAGATGACTAGGACTACAACCAATGCATGGAGAGTCATGTATACAACCCTTACCTATAATTATAATCATTAGGCCTATCCATAATCAGTTTTATGAAGTTTAAATAGGGCTAAATCATGAAGGAAGTTTTTTTGAGCCAGTGAAGGGAATTTCATGCCACTTTTCATGAGTTTCATGACTTGGGAAGCCACTTGTCTATTTGACCTTCAATGGTTCATTTCACATAATATTCCCATGCACATGTAATTCATTTTATCAGCTTTACAAGTGTCCTTGTGACCTTTGGACTTATTTCTTCTCATATCTCTTGCAAGTTCTATAATAACTAGCCATTTTGGCCATTGTAAATAATGTTCCACCTAAGTATGGTGAAGCCCTACTCATTTACATACCATGGATAAATAAATAATAATAATTTTTACCTCTTCCATGACTATTAATAGTGTATTAACTTGGATTATTGGTTTTTCTTAGTGATGAATTGTTGTTTCCTTAGCATTATTGTTTCATTCTCTCAACTATTTATAGTTAGAAAGCTTCTTCTTGTAGGTCATGTGAAGTGTTCTTTTATGTGTCAATGTTGATTGAGTTAGTATATTCAAATAGTTCCATATTAGGCCTCTTGTTTAGTCCTCCTAGACTAAACATTTATCACAAACTCATAATGAAACACTGACATGAGAAGATGTAGATTGGAAAAGTGTATGTTTGATTAGTCACTTTTTCTCATGTGTAACATGCATCTAGTTGGTATTCATCAACTAATTTAGTTTGTCACCTCCCTTAGGATAGTTTAATTTCAATTTTCTCTCCATTTTCCCTCACAAGCATAGGTATAGTAGTGTTTTATAAGTGGTACATCAATGGAGCTAGCCCTATCTAGAGATTGACCTCATTCTTAGGATACCCATAGACCATAGATGTTTTAGTTATGCTACTTGGATAAGGAGAGCTAAGACATCTCCTCAAAGGGTAAAAATACAAGTGATAATAGAAACTAAATTAAAAATATTTTAATCCAAATTATTAATATCATTAGCATTGGCTTTGAAAGATGGTTTTCTTTGAAACTTGGAATTAGGATATGTGTGAGGGTTGGTCCCATAGTTTAACTTGTTCATGGTGATTATCATAACTTCATGGTATTTAATTGTATGGCACATATCATCAAAGGATTAGAAATATTTTAACATAATAGATTCATGGATGGCCAAAAATTGGATATAATTGAATATTTATTTAAATTATTTTTCAACCATATGATTTGTCATTTCTAAAAGCATAGTCTTATATCAAATCACATAGTCACTAATGGGTTCATTAGGACCTTGTTTGGGTTTTGTGATTTGACCAGATGGGACCTTCTAATTAATGTGGATAGATAAGTGAGTTAATAAATTGGTTATAAAAATCATTTAAATCATGAATTGATTGGAGATGAATGTCTTAAAACCATTGTAAGGCATACTCCTTAATGATCCTAGGAAAAATATTTGGTGGTAATTTATTGTTAGACACGTAGTCTAAAAATGTTGCATGGAAGGCTCTAAGATGTTGTTTTGTATCACCTTTACCATCAAGTGGTGTAAGCTTAGGTGAAATGAATCATATATAAAAGGGATAATTTCAAATATTTAGGGCCAAATGGTTGTGTAATAAAACTTGAGATTTATTTGAATGACCTGCTTATAAAACCTTGTTCTATTTGAGAAACATTAACTTGATGATATAACATTTGTTGTAAAAGTAAATTATTTTTAAACATATTAGATTGATTCAAAATATGTGATGTCACAATAGTCTTAAGTCTATTAAGCACACAAATTTATTACATATGGATGGTCACATAAATATGATAAATTAATTGTGTTTCCCCCATACTAGTTATACTAAGTGTAGGCATCATTTTTTAGGCATAGGTGTAGACACATGAATGAAAGTATTCATAATAATAGTTTGAAAACCTATTGTAGGATTTATGTCTCTAAGAGGTGGATTAGTATCATTAAAAATATCATCATGTTACTCCCCAAATGTGGTTTATTAATCATTCTTATCTTTTTTAACAATTATGATAATATTCAAGATAACATCTATGTCTTTTCTTTGCTTACTAATTCTTTTCAAAAAATTAGAAAGTGATTATGCTCTTTTAGGGTCAACACTATTAAGTTTATCAAGATATATATTAACATGATATTAAATGTTATATTCAACATCATATTCATAATCATTTTCAAGATTGGGCATAACATCATTAATCATATAGTTATTTACATCAATGTGTTCCTTATTAATGTTTGTATCAATATAAAAAGAAACAGGTATATCATAAATTTCCACCATTTAAGTTGGCACACAAAATTTATTTTGAGTCAAATTAATTCGAATATGATAAATTATGATGCCACTTAATCTATCACTTTGATGTATAGGTAAATGAGACTTAACCTTCTTAGATGACATATGTGGAAGTACTAATAAAAATTAGGGCCATGGATAAAAATTAAAATTTAAACTTGAGAAGGGGAAATTAGAAATAAAATATAAAATTCAAACCCTAATAGGAGATAAATCTTAAACCTTGAGAAAAATTTAAACCCTAATATAGGAGGAAACCTAGTGTTTTTCATTCTCAACTCAACAATCAAGTTCACCATTTTTTCTAAAATTATTTTAGATATATGAGATGTAATATAGTTTAAAACTAGAGCTAATCATAATATTTAAATTAGGTAAATAATCTTCTAATCTAAATTAAAATTAATATTCTAGATATTGTACTTTTTTATTTATAATTAACAAAATAAGAAGAGAGAAGTGTACTTAGCTTATTTTGGTTATCCATTTTCCATAAAAGTTTTCTCTATGCATGTAAATAAAGGGTGACTACATCTCTAAACACTGATGGTAGAGTCTTAGTGCTTATGTGGTTCCTCAGTAAACACTGACTAGGTAATAGGAACAACCTTCTTTTTATTTTTAGCACATAATCACATATACCAAATGAACTACTTAGGTTACAGATAGAGAGATGTCATGATCACCTTTTATGCATATGGGGTTTGATGTACATAAATTAAAATTTCTATCTTATTGATCCAAGTGAGTGGATCCTTACCATCAAAATTTTGCACTTCCACTTTTAGCAACATGTGATTCAAATCAGTATTTGAGTTGTGATTGTTTAGAGTGTGAGAACTTGATCAAAGTGGTGGAGGATTATTTTATGTAAGCTAAGATGTAATAATGGTCAATTGTTCACTTAGAGTTGACAATTGATTTGATATCATCCTTCCCCACCATGATTTGTATATCTAACTAAATGTTTTGAATCTCTTTAAAAAATGATAGATTTGAAGTCTTTGACTCCATGTTGTCCTTGCAAAGATTTTTTGGAGTGTATTGACCTTTATTACATTTGTGAGTTTTAGGACCAACCATGCATAGACTCTGGGATGGAAGGTTTTTAGTCTTAAAAAGTGTACCATCATATTATACCATTATCATCATCTCACATAGATGAATCCAATGACTGATAATTTTTAAAAGGGTGAAAAAAATTGTAGACATTTTTTAAAGACTTTAAACAATACTATAGTGGTGAAAAAATAAATTCATCTTAGATTGTAAGTTATGTTTTTTGATCTGTTAGATCTTTTGATTACTGCAACACTAAATTTGAAAATGAATGTCTTATAAACTTACCCAAACCAATTATTTGATACCACTTTTAATGAAATTACTTAGTCATTTTGTAATAATGTAATATATCATAAAATTAAGAGAAAAATAATCAAATCCACAAAAATAATTTACAAAATATCATAATATTTGATAATTATGACTATGTCTCTTTGAGGGGAAACCTCTACAAAAATGCAATAAGATCAAAAATTTTAATATGATGGTAAAATAATAACCACTACCTCATATATATATATATATATATATATATATATATATATATATATTCTACTTCACCATGGTTATTCCATAGGTTGACCATATTAAGAACATAGATAAATTCAATAAGATAATATGAAAGTTATGTAAGCCACAACTTATCCACACATATCCCTAAACACACTATAATCTAAGGGCATAGCATCTCTACATGCTCCTTTCATGTCTTACTAACTATGAGGATGTAATCTAAATATGAATGATCAAAGAGTTAGTGAATGACATGAGTATGAAATTTATTAGGTGCATAAATTTGACTATCACATTCATTAAGAAAAGGCATGACCAACCACATGCACAATCTTTCTCTTATTTAAAAGGTTGTCTTTTAAATACCTTCGAGATGGATATTTACCTAATGATAACCTGAATTTAATTCAATTTTGGTGAAGTATTATGACCTCAAAGTTAGTATATAAGTTATTCAAGGCATGAATGAAGTATAATTTATCCTCTTCATATATAATCAACTTCAATAATTGGTAAGGTTATGATAATATTGCCCCAACATATTGAAAGTCAATAACTCCATCTTCATGTGAATATAAGGTAAGATTATGTCAATGTAATTAACCACCTTATGTTGGCTCATCAAGTCCTCACATATATGTGTAGTATAATCATGGAACTCATTAGTATAGTCTTTAACTATCTACCCTTTATGCTAATTCAACTACTATAACTTGATTGAATCATCCTCATAATGTTTTAGGGGGTAATATAAAACATTCATAGTGCTGACAAGTTACTTCCAAGTCTCAATGGACTCCAAGTTTTTCTCACATTGAATTCCAATATTTTCCCTCTAAAAGGGAGATAAATTTAGAGGGAGATAAAATATATGTCTTCAACACTTTAAAGGTGATTTTATCCATGTTATTTAAGTGTTTGATCGAGAATTAAGTCTCTAGCTATTGAAACCAACTATCTAATTATGTGGCATTGCCTATACATTCAAACACTATAATTTCAAGATTGACTTACACCTTAAAATGTATGTTTTAATTAACTTAGGAATACATTTACTATACATAAAAAGTGCCTCATGGTCCAATTTTAACCATAACAGTTTTGGGATTAGAAAAATATTTCATTACACTACTCCTCAAGACACCTTGAATTAGTTTATATATGTATAGGAATGCCTTAGTGAATGTTTTTTTGTTATAATACATCTTGCTCTTGATACAATATTATTTTGGGTACTATAAAACATAATTGATTGGTGGTCCTTATTTATGTTGATGCTCTCATGTGTTTATAAACATATGATATATATTTATATGATACCAATAATCCAAACCATGGGACCAACATTATTAGTGTTATAGAAAACATTTCAATATTAGCTATAAATATATAGGTCATATAACATGTAAAGGAAAAATAATATAGTAGTAAAAAAAACTGAATAAAGATGTATTTTTAGAATATTGAAACCCGTAAAAAAATATTAAAAAATATGGAAAATTACATGTGTACACCATTAAATAAGACTAGGAATGCAAATTTCCATATTTTTAAAGGGAAAATACTTCTCACTACTTTAACTCAATTGGAAAAGGAGAGTTACATATATGTGTATATAATATATACTTAAGGATTGAAAACACATCACTATTTGGATGTGTCTTTGATCCCTTAATTGTTGGACAATTAAATATATATGCATAATTAAAATAAGGAAGTCATAGGATGAATAATTACATAAATTTCATATTCTACTTGATTGATGATTCACCTTCATGCATATGTAGCAGTTGGAATTTGATTGTCACAATATGCTGATAGGTTTTCTTGCTTGGTGCACATATGGAAAGTACCACATGTCATGTCGTATGGAATTTGGAATATAACACATGGCTAGGGATTTCTAAGGCTATAAGAAAAACTTGAATGATGTGAAGTATGTTGTGAATAACTATATGATGTGTGGTATGTTGTAAATAAATACTTAAATATCCAATTATGTTATGTTGGGATGCACAATATATAGACTATGAGAGGTGTTATAAGACACAAGATGGATGTGAAATAGTTTTGAAGGTGATGTAATAGTGTGTGAAGGCATTGAGAGGATCTATACATGATGAAATACACCATAAATATAAGGAGGTCAATGTCCTAAAAGAGAGTATGAAAAAAAAACATAATAAGTTTAATGTCCTAAGGGAGACTATGTAGACATGCATGGATACACATAAATAATTTAAAAATCTTCAAAATTTACAAAAAAGATAAATTTTAAGAATAGAATGAATGAGAATGTATTTCACATGATGAATGTTTCTAAAAACATGGTCAATGTCATAGAACAACCATTAAAATTTTTCATTTTGCATCAATAAGATGAGTGCATTAATGTGACTATGTTTACAAAAAGTCCATAATAAGTCTTGAAGAGGTTTCTTGAGTGTAATATTATAACCTTGCCTCTAATAAGTGAATGCTAACATTCAATACCTTTGCGTAGGAATTATGATGTAACTGTAGTTTGTGATTATCATAGACTTCCAAGTCATTCTAAAAAATGGTGTATAAATTTAAATCATATGATCCAATATATTATAAACAACAATAAAATCCAATTATAAGGACCCAAAAATGCTATGAATGAATTAGTTTCTCTTCCAAACCAATATTTTAATATTTTCACAAATCCTCTTTCAAATCATAAAACTCAACTAGGTGATCAAGCAAATGTCCATATGGTAGAAAAAAACAACTATAACAATGTGTCATTGAACTATGGAGATCATCAATTTGAGATTTATATTCTGGATGATGGTTCTCATGAGATTGATATTCTGGATGATAGTTCATATAACAATCGTTTGTTCATAATATATTTTATAGGTGAAAATTAAAATGATGGAGTAATGGTTGATAATGGTTCATGCATGCATATATTTACTATTGAATTATTTATAATCTTGTACTTAATAAGAATGATTTATCATACGCTATATAAGTTATCCCAAGATATGATGATCTAAGTATAAAACCTCTTGATTGTATTTTATTTCCTATTTGAGTTGGTCTTAAGATGATTCAAAGCTTATTTCATGTGTTATGCAATAATATCTCCTAGATTGTGTTACTTTGTAGACCTTGGATAAATAAAATGAAATAAACTCCCTATACTATGCATCAGTTCTTAAAATTTAGACATGGGAGCTAAGTGATTACAATTAGAACAGAAATCAACAATCCAAAATAAAATGAACATTAATATGTCTTATTCAAAGAGGTACTAAGTGAAAAATCAATATTTATACCCAAAGTAAAGATTATAAAATAAAAGTGCATAAGTCTATTCCAAAAATAATTTATATGGTATATCCTATGGCTACAAGGTAATTATAAGAGCTTGAAAATGGCACACCTATACAAACCAACATCAATGAGAAAGGTCATTTAATGGATAAAATGTTTAATAATACTCTTTTGAAGATAGATTACCATAACTTGATTCTTAGATACTTTAACATCCTATATTTACATATTATTATTTTAATTATTTGCATCCTCTTATTACAATTATTTTCATCATGCTTATTTATAAGATTGACTCTATTATTAGTTAACTTTTTCTTACCAATTGCTTATGCTTGTAAACAATTTTTTTATTTTTACTTGTTTTGCCTCTTCATTTTTCTATGAATGTCTCTTCTTCATCATTATTCTTATAGTTGTATTTCTCTCACTTGGGATTTATGTCTTTTCTTCATTCATGTTTGTAATATTAATTTGCATGTTACTCATATCATATATTTTATATTTTCATGTATGTGTAGACAATTAATTTTAATTTAAGGTATATTATTGAAATGTTTCTATTTTTTTTTTGTGCATATGGATAATTTATTCAAATTAGGGTCTTGTTATAATTCTTCCATGTGCTTTATTGCTCCCCCTTCTTATTTATGTGGTCCTATGTTGTTATGTGTTATTATTTCTCTCTCTCCTCTTTATTTTAGTTTTTCTTGAAGGCCTCTTGTGTTCTTCCTCCATTTTTTTCCTACCTTTGATTCCACTAGGATATAATTGTTGGTATATTGATTATGTCCTAAAAATAGTAGGTGATCTACCCATTCTATCCCTTTTTTATAGGTCCTTCCCTTTTATCCTTCTTCTCATTTTCAATGTTTGGACCCATGATTATTGGTTATTTTTATTGGTCAGCTTGCATGATAATATGTTCCTAATTAAAATTAAAGTAGTTTATATACATATCCTCCTAGATTCATTTCACTAACAAGTATGTAACTAGTAATTATGAGGAGTATAGTCTTAGGAACACTACAAATTATATTTATCTGCTCTTTGAGACTTTACAAGGTTAATTTTCTAGATACTTGGATCAAAAGAAGGATAATCAAATGTTCATGTAATTACACTTGATTTATTAGGAGAGAAGGTGAATCCCTATCTTTTTTTTGGGTTGGTATTACACTCACATACATGAGAAATACATTGTCTCTAATGCCATGCATATGGGATATGTAGCTATAACTCCTTGAGGGGTTTATTAATCCAATAATTTTTATACATTTTGAAACCCTTTGTGGTGAATTAGATCAATATTAGAGGAGAACAAAAATAAAAAATCAGGCACAAATTAAATAAATTAAAGATAAAACCCTATTAATAATCATAGTGCACACCTACCCAAAATAATCATAACCATAAAAGTAATGAAGTACATAATCAACACCTAGGTACATAATTGGTAGCAACACAAGTACACAATCTATGATCTACCAATTTCATATGGTAAAAAGTTGGTGACCTATTAATTATATCACATAACATAATGATGTAATAACATCCAAGGAAAACATGGGAAAAAGAGAGAATGGGTTTAAGAAGGCCTAGGAGAGAGAAACTCAAAGCTAGAGGCCAACAACTCATGCAAGAAGAGTTATGATCTCATCTATTTGAATATGAATGTAACTTTGTGTCTAAATGTAATTAATGGAATTGTTTTATCCTTGTATGCATCTTGTGTCCTTGAGATTTTTAAAGTAAGAGATAATTATTATTTATGAGTGAGGTGACCATTCTTTTGGCCCTTAGTTCCCATCTACACCAATTGGTATCAAAGCAATATTTTCTTTGATTGGTTGTGTTTACTAAGCCTCTAGTATAATTTTTATAGGTGTGAAAAAATAATAAAATTGTGGAAAGATATGAGAGGAAGACATGACACACATAGGTAATCCAAGGGCACATAGAGTTGTAAACTTGGCAGAGATGATGAGAAGAATTCAAGCAAGATACGAGGCAATGGAGATAACATAAAGATGAAGAACTCATGTTGAAGATGTGACTAATGTAGAATAATTATAATCTCAAGTGCTTGAAGTAGAAGATATGATGGATGAACTTAAGATCATATTTATAAAAGTTATTGAAAATTTTGGTAGTAATCCAAAATTAAATTTCCCTTGATATGGTGGAAGTTTAAACCTTGATAAGTTTATAGATAGGATCATAGAGATGGAGAATGTTTTTTGACCGAGTCAAATAAAATCCCAAGAAGGTAAAGTTTACTTGCACAAATTTGAAAGGTCATGCATATTTATGGTGGGCTCATGTGTAAACTGAGAGATAGAGAAAAGTAAAAGTGAAAATAACATCTTGGAAGCAGATGTGACAAATTTGAAAGATAATTTATTTCCCTTATATTATCAATATAGATTATTTAATAAGATATAAAATCTAAGACAGAATGCTATGAGTATCAAAAAATATATTAAAGAGTTTTATATATTATCTATAAGATATGGAAGATGATCTAGATAAGCTATCAAGATATGTAAATAGGTTACATGTAAACATTCAAAATAAATTTAGTTTTCTCAAAAAAATAAAAATGGAGGCAGCCTATCAATGTGCATTAAAGGTGGAGGAAAAATTTGTCTGGAAGGCAAAAAATGAAGTTAGAGGTATATGAAGGTTCTTAAAAGGAAGAGGAAAAATGATGTAGGGGCATCTTCATGGTCTCCAATTTTTAGTTTTTTTAGTTAGTATAAGTCAAATACAATGTGTTTTCAATGGTTAGAGTCCTTAGGTGGTCTTTAAATTCAAATTTGAGTCTATATAATGTTTTCTTGCCAAAATGCCAATTTGAATTTTTTAATATTTCAAGTGTGCTTGGGAATATCTTGGTATGGTGACAAGGAATTTTATGTTTGTGTAAATTCATTTATGGGTCTTAGATAGGTGTGTGGGTGGAATAGTAATGTACAAGTGCAATATACTATCATGATAAGGTAATTGATATGAGAAGTACTTATAGGTTTTCTTTCAAATGTTTGTAAAGTTATATGTTTTGGGATGAGACTTTGGTAAGGTGATGGGGTTTAGATTTGAAGGATGAAATGTAGTTTAACCCCAATAAGTTAATAAAAATATTCTTGTTCTTGAAGATAAAGCTTGAAGACTTTGTCTCTTTATAACTTGTGTTCTTAGCAATTGAGTTAAATTTTAGAATGAAAAACTATGAAAGTAGTGATATAATATGTGAAATTGATAGTAACTTGTCATAGAATGATAGTCCATTGATATGTAATTTGTCTTATTTCTAATAAAATGCATAGAGAATTCTTTGTTGAGTAAATAGACTTGTGAACCTTGCATTCTATAATTTGTGTTTTATAAGACTGTGTAAATGCCAAATGTGAAGAGGATCTGATGTAAGATGTATGGAGACTTGATTAAAAATTGAAATATATTGGCAAGTTTTTATCTCTAAATTATTGAAGTTACTGTGTGATTTAAATTCATTTTGAAACATAAGAAGATACTGAGACCTTGAATCCCTATATTCTTGATCAAGATGTGAGATTATGTATATAAATGAATAGTAGAAGATTGAGTAAGAATAAGTGTGAATCATTTATATAATTTGGGAGTTATTTTTTTCAATACTCTTAAAAGGTTCCTAATAAGTTTTAATATGTGGGAGTATGCATTTCATTATATAAAATGTCCTAACCTTATGTGTAGATTGTGTATGTAGATTTAGTCAATGCAAATCTTGATAAATTAACCTACAGAGGCCTAAGAAGGAAAGTTAAAAAATTGAAAAAGGAGTGTAGAGAGGTTACAAACTTTATCCATTTATTTAGACCATTTAAAACTCTCAAAAAAGCTTAAAACCTAAATCTTTTCCTTCTCGGGTCCAACCAAATAGTATAAACCCCATTTTAGGGTTTCAAGGAAGAATTTGGATCCTAGGAAATTTCTACTATTAAAATATTGTAAAAATTTGTGAATAGATTTAGTTAAGTGTTATTTAAGACACTTTTAATGTTTTATGTTTTTCCCATACTTATGTGTATGGATTTTTAATGATTGATTGTCCATAGGGAAAATAGAGGCTTAAAAGGCCTAAAAAGTGAGAAAAAAGGACCTAGAAAGGTGGTATAGAAGAGAAGATAGAGCATGAAACTTTTTGAAAGAATAATATAGGATAGAGGATATTGTTTTATCTGAGAAATATTTTAAGTGACGGTTCTACCCCAATTAGTGGTAGAACTTTTGGGAGCCATAACTTTTACACCATAGCTCTGTTTGACTCCCCATTTGAACCGTTGAAAAGATAAGAATGAGGGGAACACCATGAGATGACACATAGATCTTCTTGGTGGGTTATTACCCTTGAAAACCAAATATAAGTGCCCCAAAT
The DNA here is from genome assembly GCA_037957365.1 of Torreya grandis. Classification (NCBI taxonomy): domain Eukaryota; kingdom Viridiplantae; phylum Streptophyta; class Pinopsida; order Cupressales; family Taxaceae; genus Torreya; species Torreya grandis. Next base: position 5,136,915 of record JARHVA010000503.1, on the reverse strand, counting down.
TTTAATTTTAGTGGTGTAGTCTAAAAATAGTAAGTTTTTAAAAATAATAATTCCTCAAATTCTATATTGTTGTAAATCATGGAAGTCAAACCACTTAATCTCCCTTGATATTGGTGACCTTCCAAATCCTCCTCCTAACTTAAAAATGTGTATAAATGAATATGTAACCCAAAATGGAAATCAGACATCTCTTCTTAGAGATAGGCATATGTTTGGGTCTACAAATTCAATCAATAAGACATCTCTTCTCAGAGATAGGCATATGTTTGGGTTTGCAAATTTGATCAATAAGACATCTCTTCTCAGAGATAGGCATATGTTTGGGTCTATAAATTTTATCAATAAAACATCTCTTCTCAGAGATAGAATTATTACAATTGTGTTGTTCTTGTTTCTTGAATTATCTTTCAACCAAAGCTTCTAAGTTTTGGATCATTGTTAAAGGCGACTAATTTGTTAAAACTCCATGGTACGGATAATTACAAAGTAAAAGATCTTAAAAAGGCTACTAGAGAGCCCTATTGAGTGTTGTGTGAAGTGAGGAATGCACTAAGGGGTTTGTGAATTAATTAAGGAGTATATCTATACTATTATGGGCTTGGTAAAGATCAATTATTGAATGAATAAGTGAATCTTAATGAAAGAGAGTGGATGTTTAAGAAGGCACAAGTAGAGAGAATGAATTGAGAGTCTTGTACTCAAGAGGATAGTGTATGAGATGAAATAAAAGAGTAAGGGATAAAGTATAAAATGAGTTGTAGATGATGATAAGAGGTGTGCAGAGACTCCCAAAGGAAAGAGTTAATTAGAATCTCAAATACAGTGAGATAATTTTATCATTTCATGAGTGAGAGATAGACATTGAAGACCAATAAAAAATATTAAATAAGGAGAGAGTATTAATATAAAGATAGAATATTGAATAAATCAACAAGATCTTATAGACCTAATGAAACTAGAAGAGAAAAAAATGAGAGTTATAGAGTAGAAAGGTCAGATGCAAGATATGTAAGGTAGATGTAAAATATGTTTGTTTATATTTCCATATACTAAGAGTTATAGAGTAGAAAGGTCAGATGCAAGATATGTAAGGTAGATGTAAAATATGTTTGTTTATATTTCCATATACTAAGGAATGGATAATTCATCTTTCATGTTTCTATGCATATCATATATGATTCTTGAAGAGAGCTCTACATCAAAAAAGCACTAGTAGAAGAGGACAATAGAGTCATGAAGGAGAAGCAAACACCTTTCAAAATTATAATCAAAATGCAAGATGAAGAGGATATTTTTCTATAAGAAAAGGATCATTCATAAGAGGAAGAGGTAAACTCTTCATGTATAAATGATTTAAAGGAAACAAGTATGTTAGACATATAGATTTTGAGTGTCCATTGTAACAAAAAGCCCCAATTTCAAGAAATGGAGCCCCTAATTATCTTAAAAATCACATGAAAATTTTGTGAAATAAATTAGAGAAATATATTATGTTTATTTCTTTCTCTAAGATTCATGTGTCTCATTATCTTAATAACTTTAGTGAATAATACACAGCCCAAAAATAATAATCTTTATGCACCCATGGAGTTATTATCATTTTTTTTATTCACGTGTCTCATTATCTTAATAAATTTAGTGAATAATATGCATCCCAAAAATAATAATCTTTATGCACCCATGGAGTTATTGTCATTTTTTTGGATCTTCACACTATAATTTTTGGGAACTCCATGATCATGGAGAATCACGTGTATATTTTATTTTGATGATCTCGACTTATGATCTATGTTTATTGTTTTATCTAACAATTTTTCATGAGTTTATCCCAATGCATAGTATAGGTAATGTAAACATGACCCATGCACATATCCACTTAATAAGTTTCACAAACCTATGCAGCCTCACAAATATTGATCAATCCAAGATGTTTCCTAGGACTTTAAGACTTTGTGGCTATTCAATGAATGAAATGTGTCTTTTATGATTGTTTTTTTTTTAAATGTTTTATTTCATAAAATGATCATTTCTGTAAGTGATTTGTATTTTTTTATTTATGCACAAAAATATTCACTCGCTCACGTAATCATGGACTTTTAGAGAAAAGCTTTAGAATCTATGAATTCTATACAATTCAGGAGTCTAAGCAAATCAAAGCCTTTTGCTTGTCATGTTTTTATTAGTCATGCAAAACCTTTGGATCACAATAAACTCAATAACCCCATGAAAATTATATATTTAGTGATTCTAATCAATCCAAGGACTCCACATGGATAACTCATATGGATCACTGAAAGGGCCAAGATAATATAAAGGTCATGATATACCAAGGACACACCATTAACATATTCTAGGTCATAGATAAATGTTGAGATCAAAGCTTAACAAACATTAATTCAAATGGCATATCAAGGTATGAAGGCACACATTTATGCAAAACATAATGAATTAGGAATCCAAAATAAAACTTCATGAGCATGACTAGAATAAGTATAAATAATTTCAGAAATCCAAAATTACTAAAATTTTATTATCATAGGTGTCTCACCACTTGCTCTCTTTCAGAATTACTCAAGCACAAAGTGATCACAATAGTTGTGTCTTATTTTTCTTCAAGCCTTGCTCAAGAATACAAACATAAATCATTTCCACCCATGGAATTTTGCATTTCAATAACTACAAAGCCATATTCTACATAGTAGATTAAGCTCATGTGATAGAATATGATGATGATGCATCACAAAATTTGATAAACTATCATAACTACATGATCACCATCCAAAAAATATGACTATAAAAGGAAGTGGAAAAACATGAGGTATTCCTCTACATTAAAATTTTATATATTCTGTTCATTAGGTATACATGTTAGGATGACATATTCTACTCACCTAATTAAAAAAGAAAGATTTCATATCAAAGGTAGCCTTCAAAACTTAATAAAAATACTACACCCCAAAATCCTATAAAATCAAACATTTTCTCAAGAATGCCTTGATATTCATGACATCATGGAGGTGTTCAAGGATTGGGTTGAAGATTATGAACATATTTTTAATAATTTAGACATAAATATCTATAATATCAGATTATTTAGACTAAGATTCAAAATTTAAATCCTTTTCATGAACAATTTATATGGGCATATTATATTGTACACTTGAACAAGTTATGGGTCCCTTTATTAGTGATGATCATTAAATAAAAACTAGTTTGGGAGAAATTATTTCTTACAATTTAAAATAACAAATAGTAGAGATGAGACAAGATTGTAGTTTTTACAGCATATCCTACTTGGTGGATGTCATGTTTTGAAACTATTATATTTTCACATCCATAATTTCTTAAGTAGTCCCCTTCTTCTCTATCACTAATCCATTTACAATATTAAAAGTTTTATGAGCATAAATATCTAACAAGTATTAGGAATATTTATAATTTCTTTTATCCACCTAAATATATTGATATAAATGAAGAGATAATGCATATTCTCTCTAAAGAAATGAGGAGGCCAATTATGTAAATCGGTGTAAATTTGTATTAATTTTATTTAATTATAATAAAATTGAGGTTATTCTATAATCAAAATTGATGTTATTCTATTGGATCCCCTCAAATTACCCTATTATGTCCTAAATAATCTAGCAGAAAAAGAAATAGCCTATCAGTATGTTTAAGGAGTGGGAGGTCATTGTAAAACAAGGCAACATAAGCCATACCCCAACATACCTTTTAGGATAAAAATTAAATTTTATAATAATTATCCTTTAATTAAATATTTTTCCACACACATACTTTATTTAATTTCAATGACCATGATTTAAGTCAATAGGATCCACATTGAAAATTTAAGAGACGTGCATATGCTAAAGGTAAAGATTAACATGGTCTACAATCACAATGATTACTTGGATGATGAATATTATTTGAACCCTAAAAATTAAGATGAAGTGATCAAAAAATTGAAATAATTATGCTTATCAAGACCAAAAGGATGAAAATTAAAATCTCAACCAAAAGTGGAAGAGAAGAAAGATTCCCAATTATGACACATTCATGGGGAAGGTTCCCAATGAAGAGAATCCAATATATATAGCTTGAGATAAACACACACAATATTATAATAAATTAAGAATATTTAATTTCATATCCAAAATAAAGTACATTAGTTTTCTTTTGAGTCAAATTTATGACTCTGTTACATTGGATTTGCTCTAGAAAACCTCAATCTTATACTACTCCATCCTTTAGCTTCTCATTTATCTTGTCTTCTAACTGACCATGGCTGAAATTTTTAGAATAATTTAATTATCTACTCCCTTATCTATATAATGCTCTAACTAGTTCCCTACTTATATACTTTTATAATTAGTTTTAACATTTGCTTCATTCTAATTGATTCAACTACCAAATTAATTATCTTTGACATGTTTAGGCCAAATATATGATTGAGGATTAAATGAATTTTGGTTTCCAAAATCCCAACTAATGCATTTGATTTATTTTATTTATGGGATTTCACCTTTGGTGATAATGTATGTCAATTCAAAAATTTATGGTAATGTAGTCTTGTCAGGGTGATATGGTATCTAGGTCAGATTTTTTGACCTCCTAGTAATCTTCATGTCAGAGTGTTCCTTCACGCACTGAAGAGATACATGTGTGTCTTGAGTTACATGCATCACTCCATATAAAACATCACACTCTATAATTATATGTTGATTATTATCGTTTACCTTTGGCATAGTCGAGTACATCACTACAACTTCATCAATGTCCTCACAACTTGTACACCAAAGGGTTCTTTTATGCACCAAATAGATGTGTGTATGTATCCCAATTTAAACACGTGACACCATTCAAAACCTTGCATGATAATATTTTATGTTGATTATTATTGTTTATATTTGGTGTGTTTGATCACATAACCTACATAAAATAACACTACAACTCCCAAAATTATGCAAGATGTTTTGTGTCCTAGATGTTCCTACATCAAATTGCCTTGTGATGAGTTATCAAGGATAAACCCAAATATCATGAAGAAACTACTATATGTATTTATTCTAACATCACCATAATATTAATCCAAATCCACAAGGAATTTTTATGTAATGATATATCCATCTACATCCCTATTTATGTGACATTTAATAATAGAATTGATCTTTCATGTGTTTCATCTTGCATAAGTGTGATCCCACATTTAGATGCATGTTATCCTACTACAATAATTTCATTAAGGATTATTATCTCTCCTCCTAATTTTTATAATACCATATAATGTACTTATGTTTATATTATAATACACATAATTACACAAGCTAGCCCTAATATCCAAGCTAGGGGTATAGTTTCAAAGGCAATTGATAGGTGTCGATGGTCCTAAATATAATCACTTTCACAAAACTCATGTCTAATGTTCATGTGACCTTTCACCTTCTAAGTGATGCAATGAGTTATCCCTCTTTTATTATTTCAATTCCCATTGTAATTTTTCTTAATGTTGGACCAACATCAACATTTACTATAATGACCAAACTTCTGAGTTTTATTGGGCCATCTATTCATATGTCTAAGAAGTAATCCTTTTCATTTCTTTCACCTCATTTTATAAAATTACCATTGAATATTTATATGAAAAATCCAATTTCATCTATCATGGCCACTACATATTATCTTTGGCTACTATTACATCTTCACCATTATTCACTTCCACTCCCATTATGCCACATGTCTTTCCTTCCATCTTCACCACCCAAATAACAATAAGGAAAGGAGAAGATCAAAATGCATGGATTGAAAACATATAAATGTATAAACATAATAACATTTTTATATTATTAATTGATGAATTTTTATCTTCTCTTTTCATTTTTGTTATTATGGTGGTGAAGTTGGAAAGAAAGGCATGTGGCACAATGGGAATGGAAGTGGATAATGGTGAAGATATGATAGTAGCCACGGTAATATGTGAAGTGTCCATGGTAGATAAATTTGTAATTTTCATAGTATTCTAAAATGGTAATTTGATATTAGGAGGTGAAAGGAATAAATAGGATTGTTTCTTAGACATATGAATAGATGGACCAATCAAACTAGGAAACTAAGATAAATTTTGACAAAGAAACTAGGAAACTCAAGAGAATAACCATAAATAAAATCACACAAGATGGTACCCCTACCTTGTGTGAAACTTAAGAAGAGTTATTATCTATAATAAATAAAATAATAGAATAATTATAGGAATATCAAAACTTTGGTTTATTAAAGTTGTGAATATTAAATTGTTGAAGACCTAGAGTCTATTGGAATATCTTCTCACTAGATTATGAAGCACACTGTCAAGCACATGAAATAAAAAATGAGAAGAATAGAGACCTAAACTAAAACCTATGTTCCTAATAATATTATTGATAAAGTTTAGAATGGTTGAAATTATTTATTTAAATCACTTGTTAAGGTTCATGAATAAAAAAAATTAAGAGTGATGTTTTACATCATAATTTTTAGGTTTGCTTATGGGAGATCACTCAAATGGAAAACAAGTTGAAAATATTAATTTTATGATTAAAAATATTCTCTTCCCATGTATTAATATTATGAATATGTTTGATGTAAGTTTGTATCAAATATTTTTTATACATATGATATCCTCATTAGAAGAAAGGTCTCCAGATATGAAAGATGTGACGATCCTCTTAAATGATTTCAAAGAGATAGTTTTAGAGTTTTTCACACTGGGTTATATGATCAAAATGTTATTAAAAGATTATTAAAAAAAAAATTGACTCAAAATTATCAAAGTATCTTGAGGATTTCAAGAAAAGGGTCACCAAATAAAACATGGGTGAAAACTAAGAAGTGATTGAATTAATGACTTGTTTTACTTGAAATAGTCTCTCTAATCAGAGAGTATATTGGGATTACTCTATCTAATGATGTAACATTAGTAACTTAGTATATCATTTGTTTAGTGTTCCCAATATTACTATTTTATAGATTAACCAAGATTAGCAAGTTTGCACTCATGAAATACAAAGTCAATAAGTGGTCTCTCTAAACAAATCAACAACAATCACCCTATAAAAGTCAAATAGGGATAAGTCTAAATGATTTGAAATCAAGAGCTATTTTTATCAATTTGACTTTTAGGAAGAGTTATAGTCTACATGATTTTATTTTTTTTAGTTTAGTTATATAAATAGGAGCTCTTATCTTTCATGTAAATTGCTACTTTTTCAAGATGAGGTGGTGCCCATATTTTCTATATGTAAATTCATTGTAAAAAAAATGAGGAAGAATTATTGAAACTCAACATGCTTTGGAAACCTCTTGGGATATTTTTTGAGTTTGTTAAATTTTTGGTTTCTTGATTTATGGATTAATAATATAATCATTGAACGATATTTTACTCTTTTCTTGTGAATAGACTAGATTAATTGATTGACTAATTTTTTCATCTTGAGAGTTAACTTTGCTTAGAATTAATTATTTTGGATGGATTTTCAGTCTATAAATTCACTTTAGTAAGTCATCATACAAATTTGATGATATTGAGATTTGTTCATAAATAAAATTCTTTATACTCTCTACTATGTTTTTGAAATTTAGTGTGAATACTCAAATTAATGAACATTGGATTACATGAATATTTATAAGTGTTTCCTCTAGTAAAATTTTATTAAGTGTGAATTTTATAAAATATCTCTTTTCTTCCCTACTCTCCTTTCCTATTTGATGTTTTTATTGTATCAAAATAATTTTATATAACATAGAATCACTATGAATATTCATGTTAGATTATTTTTTCATATCATTTGGAAGGTCATTAAATTTCTCAAGAAAGTAACAATCACATCCCTTTGACCATCTTATTTTCACCACTTAATTGTTTGTTAAACCACATACCTACAAATTGTGCCCTAAGTTACCTTTGGTGATCCTAAAATGTGAAGGTGAAAACCTATCATCATGTTGGATGAGTCACAAACTCACATCAACTATTTACATAAGCATTTACAAACAACAACTAGATGGCTATAGTGAGAAACCATATTTCTCATGGATATAAAGAGAATGTTGGGTCTCTAGAACACATGGAATATATGGAACAAGGAGAGGCTCTTATGATGAAAAGAGTGTTAATAAAACCAACCAAGGGGATAGGAAAACTAATGCAAAGAATGATTATATTACATAATATATGAAAAGTGGGAGGTAACCGATACAAATTAATTGTTGATAGTGGTATCACAGATGATTTGGTGTCTAAAGAAATGGTGGAAAGACTTGGATTTAAAAATTTAGTGTATCAACTACAAATAAGGTTTCATGGTTGATTAAGGGTCATCAAGTGTTGGTGAATGATAAATGTATGGTGATTTTTCAAATTTGTTCATATAAACATATGTGTCATGTGCTGTTTATAATTCCATGGAAATTTAATTAAAGAATTTTGCATGATGTTATAGTGAACACCTATACTAATGTGAAGGATGGGAATATATTCAATTTGAGACCATTGAATAATAGAGGAGAAGAGGTGGACAATAATCCTAAGGTAATGTTTTTTTACAATAAAAAGTTTTTGAAATTGGAAAATATGGAAGAGACATGCTTTGTCATTCCAAATCCTATTCATGTCATGAAGCTAAGTGATCTTCCTGTTAAAATTTAGAATTTGTTGGGATAATATGTTGATATTGTGTTAAATTATTTATTGGATGGACTATCACCTATGAGGATCATTAGTCATCATATGGATCTAGCATTAAGATTGAGTTTTTCAAACAAGGTTGTTTATAAATTAACTCCAATGGAGAATGAATAGGTAAGGAGGAAATCACATGCATTTTTTAAAAAGGCTTCGATCCAAAAGAATATAATCCCATAAGTAGTCCTAGACATATTGGCACCCAATAACTATGGGGATTGGAGAATGTGTATGGATTTTGGAGTAATAAATAATATCACTATTACGTATAGGTTTTCATTGCCAAAAATCCATAACTTGAGGGACTTTTTGAGTGTAGCCAAATACTTCACCAAGATATATTTGAAAATTAGATATCACCAAGTTTGATAAAGGGAGACGATGAGTGAAATAATGCATTCAAGATTAATAATGTTTTAGGATATGTGATCCAAATTAAAATCTTATTAGTTATATAATTTATCTTTGAAATAAATTAATATGTACAAGGAAAACATCTCTTTAGTATTATGAAGTAATAGATTATTTGTTCTATAGTTTAATTTTCAGACACCCCTTGTTATGTTACATTAGCATTAGGAAGTAATAGTTAATTACTTATTCTAGTTAGTGGGTAAAATAAAATAGTTTATTTGAGTCATGGATGGTTCGAGTCTCGTGGAAATAATGGGTTTTGTTTAAAAGCAATCTTATATAAAGTTTGTATGTATGAACCTTAAGAAATTTAGGAATGTTTGAAAGCTTCTTTTGAATAATAAAATATAAATTAATTTTTAGCATTTACCTTTGTAATTCACCTAAAAAAAATTGGTGAAGTTTTTAATATTTTTTTATTTTTTTTAAGAAAATAATATTGTTTGATCTTTGCCTATAATTTTTTTAATAATTATATTATTTATATATCTTCCTCAAACACTTATTTTTGAGAATTTTTGTTTCGTTACTTCAGAAGAGTTGAAGTTGTATTATTATTTTTTGGCTTGGATAGAGGTGTTGTAAGTAGAAAGGCATGGAATATTGGCATGATTCTTGTGCTTGAATTTTTTTTTAAATAATTAAATGAAGTATATTGTGTTGAGTGTGATGGTGTTCGAGTGATGGAATGAGACATTTAAGTTTTTTGCTTATTTACTAACCTAAGGTATTGAATTTTTTGAAAATGAATTGCAAAATCATTGAAAAGCTGAAGAAAAGGCATTAAATCCATGTTTTTGTTGTTTCAATATACTAAAGAAACATTATAAGCCTCAAAAAAAGGCTTCATATAAGATTTAGATCTTTCAAAAGCATTAATAAATATAAAAATGGTGCTTAAAACTTAAGCGTGGCCTTGAAAATTGAAATTAGTGATCAAACCTTATGACAAAGGAGTTGAAAATGTGATGGAACGTTGATTTAATCCTAAAAAAAGACTGTGGGTCCCTTAGTAAATCATTTTATTTCTTCCATGAAAATATTATCATTTTTAAGAAAAAGACTTTTACCATTGCATATTTTATTGTGTATGATATTTATTTATTTTTTCTTGCTCATTCAAAACATAGATTATGTACTAGTTTGTGAGTAAAAACTTCATCTATTGACATAGGTGAGTTGGTTTGAAGGCTGAATAAAAAACCTTGGCTGGCAAAAGGTCGTGTGTTCAAGTCTTTCCAACTTCTATTTTTGCTGGAAGTGTTTATAAGACCAAGAAAATTAGAATATGGTGAGATTATGTCTCTAAAGTATACATTAGAGAGTTGGTAAAAATCATTTCATAAAATCTTTGAAAGGATTAGAGATCAAGTGATCCAATCCAACTAAGTGCAAAAATAATATTTTAAATTTTGTCATATTTAATGCATTTAGACTATTTTATAAGGATTTTTTTAATCTAGTTGTTTTTGTACAACCATAGTGGTGTAACCACTCATTATGTTGATAAAAAAGTATTAAAAATTAGAGAAATATGATATACAAAAATTTATAACATGTGCATTTTTAGTGGAATATGACACTCTATTATTACTGTGAGTTTGAAAATAGGAGGTTTGTATTAAAAACTATAAATGTAACATTTTCCCCATCATTGGTGCTATTGGTGGAAACCATGTTGCATTTTAAGGTTTATAGGTTCCTCAAGATCTAACACGCTGATAGAGACAATGACCCACCCATATTGAGTTTATTGCTAGCTCTAAGATTATGTTTTCTTGTAGATGGAAATTTTGGATAGATGATATGATCCATAATCGTAATCTAATAAGTTCATAACAATGGAACATACACTTATATTGGATCGAAACCTTATTATAACGATTTAATAAAATTGATATTTAAAAAATTGTGGAATTAATAATGGATATTAAATTTCCATTAAATACTAAATTTAAAGAGTGTAATAATAATAAATGAGATCACATTGATAGAAATACTAAACCAATTTGATAACAGAGTTCAGCTTAAAAGCTTACATCTCTGAATCTACTCAAAGTGAGGATCACTCCATTAAATTATTACAAAAATAGCTTACAATTCCTTAGAAGTCTTCAAAATCATCTTTCTAGACTTTACTCTGTCTAAGAGATACTCTCAAAACAAAATTATATTGTTTGAGACCTTTAAAAATATCTAAGTCTCTAAACACCCTTATGTATGCTTATTATTCATGGAATAACATTGAAAAACATATACACATTCATAGGTTTATATGGCATTTGCACCCATGAACCCACCGATTGGGTCTCTATATTTTAACCAAAATAGTTAGGGATTTAATCCCATGGCTTAGGCTTTGGTGATTTTGTTCATCCCTTTAGTCCCACATTGGTAAGTGGGTGCCATCTTTCATGTTTAAATACCATTAAATTCATGGTTTGTTAATGCCTAAATGCAGGCATTATCATGGATGTGGCATGATGTTTAAACCATGCATGGAACATTTGGTCTCATTCCAAACTTGACATTAAACGTGGCGTGTGGTGGAAACTTCATTGGAAACCATGGGTATTTATGGCATGAATGACATGGATGTGTCACATGGAAACTATGTTGGATGTCTTGGACATTCAATGGTATTTGTCATGATATTTAATTAATTACATAAAAATATAGTCAATTAGGTGACTATAATTAAAATTAGACCATAGAAGATTAAGTGGCGGTAAGCCACATGGTGGCTTGAGGACCCATCACGTGGACCACTCGCCGCTTATCGACATCCAACTAGATGTTCCATCCAAACCAATTTTTTTTATGCCAGTCAAAGATGACTCAAAAACCAAACTTAATGAACTTGCCACCACATGTCACTACACCATTATGCCACATCACCCTGTGTCACCTTTTGCCATATTTGATCTAAGAACTTCAAAGTGCGATATCTTGAACATATGGGCTTGAAATCAACTATTTCAAATTAGACTAGATAGCTCTCGATGAACTCTACACTATGCCATAGATCAACCCATAATTTGATGACTTTATTTTTGGAGTGAAACATAGATCCTCATGGATCAATCCTCCCTACTAAGATCTTTTAGACCTCCAAAAGTTGATTAATTAGTAAAGAGGTGAGGGTATATCTCCCTCACTCTTTTGGATTCCATCCATTTGGCCTTGTTCAGGTGCATCCATTTAAGACCAACATGAAGATATTCAACATCTCCCCTTTGTGAAGTCTGAACCTTCCTATCAAGAATTGTATCTTCCTACACTTTTTTGAGATACTCAAGAGAAAAATCATCAACAAAAGAAATGGATACACTCTCATCATGATCTTCATCGAAGGTTCATACAATTTTAGATTTTCCACATTCACAACTAAATCAATTTGCATGTAAGATGGAAAATATAACCAAAAAACATTTTTATCAATCTTTTCCATAATCCAAAAAGGACCATACCAGATTGGTTTCAAATTTTTACCTTTACCCATGAGCCTTTCCTTACTGATGTGAAGTCATACCAAATCACCTACAAAAAATTGGCAATTAACACAATGTTTATCATGTCTTGATTTATACTTTACCTAAATTTTCTCCAACTAATCTCAGATAGTCTAGTGTACCTACTTTATCTTTTCAATGAACTTATTGGCTTTAACAACATCATTACATTCATCAGCAATTGAATCCTATCCATAACAAACATCTAGAGGATATTTAGGCAAATATCCATAAAAAACTTCAAAATGATATTTCATGTAGGAGAATGAAGTGCAAAGTTGTAAGAATGCTTAATATAGCATTAATTCTCATCCCATAACTTGGGATGTTAACTGCAATAACCCCTAAGCAAATGTACCACTGTGTAGTTCACACCTCTATCTGACCGTTGATCTATGGATGAAATGCAGTGCTCTTATTCAACTTAGTGTCCATTAATTTCCATAGTGTTAACTAAAATTAACTAAGAAACCAAGAATCCCAATTAGAAATAATAGAACTGGGCAAACCAAAATGAACCCATACATGTTGAAATAACAAATGTGTTGTACCTTCTCCTATAATTTTCTTAGTGTAGGGAATCAAAACACAAATCTTGCTAAATATATCCACTACCACATACAAGTAATCATGTTTCCTTTATGATATAGGCAAACCCCCTACAAAATCCAAGGAAATAATTTCCTAAAGATGGGTAAGAATAGGTAAGGGAGTGTAAAGTCCTAGTTTCCTGCTACTAGGTTTGCTTGTGGCATAAAGAACACATCCCTTGATATATTTGGCAACATTTTCCTGCATACGAGGCCAATATCAGTACATTCTCAAATGTCCAACCATTTTACCAACTCCAAAATGACCAAAAATAAGAGATGTATGTGCTTCCCTAATCATGTGCACCCTTTCATTTTTAGGATTGCAAAGTTTACCCAAATGATACAAAAGTCCATTATGTACATGATAGTCTGATTCTTCTACCTATTTACCACTCATTAAGTCTTTGTACATATCCTTAAATTCAATATTATCATCATACTTTTTTTTGTAACTTTCATGAGTCAAAGAACTATGTTGCAAAAGAATATATGCAACTACCATAAGAGGCCTAGAAAGCATGTCAGTAAATTTATTCTGAATACCTATCTTATACCTGATCACAAGATGAAATTGCTACATAAAACTCATCCAACATAAATGTCTGAACTATTGTAGCTTGGTCGATTGGAGATTGTGGAGGGGTTGATGATCTATATGTATCACTATCTCCTTTCCCATCAAGTAATGTTTCCACTTTTTAACACTTTGAACTAATGCATACAATTCCTTATCATAAGTCAGATAGTTTCTCACTACACCTATGAAGGTCTCAGAATGATAGCATACTAGTTTCTTTCCTTGCATCAAAATAACTCCTATAACATAATCACTTGCATCTATCTTGATCTCAAATGGTTACTAAAAATCAAGAAGTGTCAAGATAGGAGTAGTAATAATCTTTGTCTTCAAAGTGTTGAAGGATCTTTGTTGCTTGCCTCCCCACTGAAAGACCTATTTTTAACTAGTCAAAGAATGTAAGGGTGATGTAATAAATGATAAATTAGCAATAAATTTCCTCTAATATTATACTACACCAATAAAACTTCTAACCTTAGTTACATTATTGGGTTTAGGCCATTTAACTATAACCTCCACTTTTGTAGGATCAATTTTCAACTCACCATGTCCTACAGTATAACCCAAGTAAACCAAAGAAGTTTTTCCAAATTCACATTTATAAATTTTCAAATAAATTTTCTCCCTTCTCAATGTATCCATAACTTTCCTAACATGAATCACATGATCTTCCCAAGACTGTCTAAAGATCAAAATATCATTTAAGTAGACTATAACAAAATCATCAAAGAATGGCCTAAAAACGTCATTCATCAATCACATGAATGTAGCCAATGCATTACACAACCCAAAAGGAATGACAAGCCTTTCAAACAACCCTATTTTGTTTTAAAATCAGTTTTCCAAATATCACCATCACTAATCGTAACCTGATGATAACCACTTTTCAAGTCTAACGTAGTGAAATAGACAACATTTCTTAACCGATCTAGCAAATCATCAATATGAGGAAGAGGGTAATGATATTTAATATTAATTTTGTTTAAATAACAAAAATAAACACACATTCACCATGTTCCATCTTTATTTGGCACCAAAATGATAGGAAAACCAATAGGAGATGTACTAGGATGAATAACACCCTTTTCCAATATTTCCATTACTTGCTTTTTGATTTCCTCATTTTCCACCACTGATAGCTTGTACATGCCAATATTAGGGAGAGGATAATCCTATACAAATTAAATTTCATTTTGAACTCCTCTTTTAGGGGGTAAACCTTTGGGATCCTAAAACACATCATCATAACTATAAATTATTTAAATCAATTATTTCTTATGTTTAGGATCATAATTTTCCATTGCTTGGGAATATTCTTTTTCCTTAGACTTAATCAACATGAGATAAAAATTCTTGCTTGAATTGACTAGTCTTTTCATTTGCCTCATCTTAACATGATGTGCTCTATCTATATATTTAATTCCATCCTTAGCAAGTAAGTACTTATTCTCCTCCCTATAGAAGATTGCTCTTATATCATAAAGATAAGGGCTTCCTCAAACAATTCCACATATGTCCAAAGGAACTAAATCCAGATCAAATTCATCCATGAACTTGGATGTGATGGAAAATTTAAATCTATAGGTTTTGGTTACTTTCATATTTTCATCATCACACACCCAATCGAGTGGATAGGATTTTGGATGGGGATTGGTTTTTAAACCTAACTTTTTAACAATCTCCTCAGAAATTAAATTTACCTATGATCCACTATCAAATATAGTGTCAATCTTAGTATGTTTTACAATAACTTGAATGTGGAACAACTTTTTCTTATCATCATGCACAAGTTTTTATTTTGAAGAGGAAGGAACATGAGATGACTTAGTGCTAGAAACAAAAAGAGAAGAACAATTCTGCATACTCATAGCTCTGATCTTAGTTTCATCTCCTGAGTCTAAACCTAGATCTTGAACCACAGTATTAGTTTTATTTTCTTTCTTCTTAAACCTATTAAAAGATCTTAAATCAGGATGTAATTTCCAAAACTTAGATTCATCATGCTTTTTCTTAAAATGATTACAAATTAGCTGATTTTCTTCTTTACGAATAGTAACAGTGGATTTTTGTTTACCCTTTCTAGAATTTTGCCCTTTAGAATGCTTAACATCAGATTACTTACTTTTAGGAAAAGATTATTTTGTCTATTTTACTTTAGCTTCTAAGTGAATGGATTTAACACATGCTTCATTTAAGTTAGTGGGATTGAGAACAAGAATCATGTGTTTCAAATAACTATGCAACCCACCTATTTATTTAAGCAGTGTTTCTTGTGTATAAAGAGGAATATTCAAAATTAAAGCCTTTTTCTTGAATTCCTATGTATAATATTGAAAACTTTGGCCCTTAGTTTATCTGAAAGATTGCCAATCCATCATGGCTTATTGCATATAGCCTAAAAGATAAAATTATTTTTTGAGTGCATCAACAAATTCACTCCAAGTGGAAATCAAATTACTTGTGTTAACATCACTTTCATTCAACTAATCTCCCACCAAATGAGAGTTGTGCCTCCTATTCGAAGAGTAGCTAGGTGAATTTCAGCCTCATCATCTGTAATATTCTAGACCATGCAATATAATTCAATTTGTTTTATCCAGTTATCTATCTTTTTTGCATTAATCTCACCATTAAATATTATGAATTTTAACTTAGTATCTCGATTTAGTGAAGGAAGAGATTCAATGGATTTTTTGTCTTTTACCATCATTCAAAGAGGAGGAAGGTTTCTAAAAAATTTTACCACCTTTATCATGCTCTATTTTGCTTCATCTTTCAAGGTAAATCTCATCGACCATATCATTCATTTCCAAGATGAGCTATTGAAAATCTCATTCAAACTTGAAGTCATCTCCCATTTTTGTAGTACATCTTGACCCAATCTCTAGATTGTACTCAGCCAATTTTCCTTCACCTTGCCTATATCTCAACCTTATCAACATACGCTAGCAATCCACATGATTAAATACCAATTTCTGCTCTGATACCAAACATTTGATATGTAATCATAATCAAACAAGTGTTGTAACAATAGAACATACACTTTTATTAGATTGAAACCTTATTATAATGGTTTAATAAAATTTATATTTAAAAGATTATAAAATTAATAACACATTTTAAATATCCATTAAAGACTGAATTTAAAGAGTGCAATAATAATAAATGAGAAAACATAAATAGAAATACTGAATCGATTTGATATTAGAGTTATACTTAAAAACTTACATCTCTAAATCCACTCAAAGTGAGCCTTGCTCCATTAAATTGTTGCAAATTTAGCTTACAATTCCTTAAAAGTCTTCAAAATCATCTTTTCAAACTTTATTCTATCTAAGAGATACTCTCAAAACAAAATTATATTGTTCAAGGCCTTTAAAAATATCTAAGTCTCTAAACACCCTTATGCATGCTTATTTTTCATGGAATAACATTGAAAAACATATACACATTTGTGGGTTTATATAGCATTTGCACCCATGAACCCATTGGTTGGGTCTCTATATTTTTACCAAAATAGTCAAGGATTTAATCCCATGGCTTAGGCTTTGGTGATTTTGTTTATCCTTTTAGTCCCACATTGGTAAGTGGGTACCACCTTTCATGTTTAAATACCATGAAATTTGTGGTTTGTTAATACCTAAACATAGGCATTATCATGGATGTGGCATATTTTATAAACCATGCATGGAACATTCAGTCTCATTTCAAACTTGGTATGGAACGTAACATGTGGTGGAAACTTCATTAGAAACTATGGGTATTTGTGGCATGAATGTCACGGATGTGTCATGTGGTAGGTATGTTGGATGTCTTGGAAATTCAATGGTCTTTGTCATGATATTTGATTAATTACATAAAAATATAGTCAATTAGGTGACTATAATTTAAATTAGACCATAGAATATTAAGTGGTGGCAAGCCACATGGTGGCTTGAGGAACCATCATGTGGACCATTCTCCACTCACCACTTGTCGACATCCAACTGGATATTCCATCCAAATTAATTTTTTTACATCAGTCAAAGATGAATCAAAAACCAAACTTAACACACTTGCCACCACATGTCGTTACACCATTATGCCACATCACCCTGTGTCACCTTTTTCCCTATTTGATCTGGGAACTTCAAAGTCTAATATCTTGTGCATATGGGCTCAAAATTGACCTATTCAAATTACACCAAATGGCTCTCAATGAACTCTACGTTATGTCATCAATCAACCTATAATTTTATGACTTCATTTTTATATTAAAACATATATCCTCCTAGATCATGGTAGGAGTTTATTATTTTTTATTTTTGAGTTTTTTGATATCCAACAATGTGAAGATGGTTGTTGATCAAGGAATCTATGGTCTTGTTACTTCTCATATTATAGAAAAAGAGTGTTTAGATTATTTTATGAGGTGATTATACAACTGACATAGTTTGTAAGCACTAGTAGTGTTTACAAAGTGGTTAGTTTTCTTTTGCATCATGGTAGATATTCCATACATGAGGAGGTATTGAATGATCACTTAGACAAGGTGGATGTAGTTCATCATTTTCATGATGGTGCTTATACTATAATACATGTATAGGTGATCATAGGGATGAGTATAAGATGATGCTCATCATCATGTTAGGTAGTGTTAATATACTAGAAGGATTGCAATAGGCACAAGGCATAGGATTTTTGGAATTTTTTTGTATATATTCCATGAATTGCACTCTACTATACTATAGATCAAGAATCTTGTTATATATTTGGGTGGTTTTATCCTATGTTTTATATAGCCCATGGTTTTGGACCCATGGTATTATATTACCACTTTGATGGTTACCTATTGATGTGCCTATATATACTTTCAAATATAAAAGGGGAAAGACATAGTTTGGTATTACATTATTGTGTTGTAAACAATTGATTTTATACAATAAAAGAGTTATCATGATGGTTTTTTAGCCGAAAAGGTTTTTTTAAGATGAAATTGTGTGTATTATATAATCTTGTGTGTATGTCAACTTTGGTATTTGTTTAGTTTAAAGATTTTTTCAATATTTTTCTCTCATTTTAGTTTATCAGGATCTGTTTTATCTTCATTAGGTATCACAACTAGGTCTTATATTTGTGTGAAGAGTTAGGGTTTTTTTAACCCTTGATAAACTATTGTTTAAGTAGGAGATCTATATGTGATAAAAAAAATTAGTAAATAATAATGATGAGAATCTCAAGGATAGATATTGAAAAATTCAATAGTCAACTTTTTAATTTGTGGAATCTCAAGATGGAAAATCTTCTTGTGGATAGAGATCACTGGGATGTTAAATTAAGAGTGTAACCTACGAATATGATGTTATAATATTGAGAAAATATTGATAGGAAGTTATAGAGTTCAATTATATTAAATCTGACATATTTAATTTTTTTGAATGTCTCAATGGAGAAAACTTCTAAATATTTTTAGGAGTAGTTAAGGACTTTATTTCAAACAAAGTTTCTAGTGAACAAGTTGTTTCTCAGAAATAAGTTATATGCATTGAGATTCAATGACAGTGACTCTAAAGATAAACATATAAATGATTTAAATACTATGGAAATTTAGTTACTTTATTTTTAAGTTAAAATGGATGAAGAATAAAAATGTATTGATTTATGTTATTCTTTGCCTAACTTTTGATATAATCTATTTATGGCAATAACTACTACTACATCGACATTAAAAATTGACGACATAGTGGGAGCCTTATTATCCTAATAAATGATATGAAATATAAGATAAGTATTATCAAACAATAATATTTTTTTTTGTAATAGGTCTTTCTTAATAAATAACTAAAATAAAGTTGGGATAATTAAAGTCTAAGGTAAATATATGGCTACAAGAAAATATAAGAAGAAATGTTGGAACTACAGTGAAATGAAGCACTTCAAGAAAGACAACAAATCAAAAAATTGTTGAAAAGGGTAACTCATTTGGTCATTCCAAATATGTATAAATAAATCCCTCTAGTGAATACTTAATGGATTTATTCTTCAAAACTTGAAGCTCGCATGCATGTAATGGTGCATGGTTTATTGACATGGGTGAGTCTTTTCATATGACCCCTCATAAGGAGTGGTTTTATTAATATGAAAAGATCAATGGATTTTATATCTTATTAGGAGATAAATTGACCTATAATATCATAGGTAAATTGAGAGTCAATCTAAGGTTTAAATATGGGAGGGTTAAAACTCTCCCTAGTGTTAGGCACATTTTAGGTTTGAATAGAAACATGATATTTATAAGTAAGATGAATGGTGTAGGTGTGTAGTTAGTATTTAATAAATTTAGTTTTAATATGGTCCATGGAACAATGGTACTACCAAGATGATTTCATACAAGGACATTATTCAAGCTTGAGGCAAGCACTATATGTGTTGAACATAATAGTTATATGGTTCCCAAGGTGAATAATATTTCAGATTAGGATCCTACATCTCCTATAGAGAATTAATGTTAAGGTGTGGAGCTAAAAGCTTCACCAAATGAGCGAGTTTGATAGTTGCAAGTTTACACAGTCACCAGCGTCAATCAGGAGTGACCGACGTCGGTCAGGAGCAGACCAGGAGATGCTAGCGTCGGCAGGAATTGGCTGATGTTGGTCACAGGAAAACAGGCAGGAACCGATGTCGGTTACCTGTGCATCCAAAAAGCTATTTTCGTGGATAGAACTGAGTGTTTGCATGTTAGGATTAAGTGATAGTCTTATGTCCACATATCTATTTTAAGTAAGACTGTTTAGAGCCCTTGATTAGGAGGTGCATCTGATGGATGCAGTTGTATGCTCATGTTTCCTAATTATTATATAATAGGATAGATATTCTTAGCTTATTATATGATTAGTGTTGAACAGTACAAAATTGTATATGTGAATCATTCCAGGTTGTTGGAGTTGATTGTAATTGAGAGAGAGAGAGCTCTTGAGGGAAAGAGATCTAGAGAGAGATTTGTACATCTGAGAGAGGTGTGGAAGAAAAGAAGTTTCTTCAATTGTATTCCTTCTGTAAAGAGTTTAATACAAGTTTTCAGGGTGGTTTCTTGTATCTCTTCTTCTTGCTGTATTTTTGATTCTAGTTGCTTTCATTTCTAGTTTAATTCCACATTAATTGCTTTCATATTGTAATAAACATTGTTGGTTGATCCCCAACAAGTGGTATCAGAGCTCAGGTTCACTAACAGGTGGTTCAAATATGTGTAGTGTGTATTGATTACAGGGTACTCACAAGGTTTTTGTAGGGATTTTTGTTTGAGTGGGAGAAGCAATGGCAAAATAAAGTAAACTGAGAATGGAGAAGTTTAATGGCAAGAATTATCAACATTGGAGAATAAAGATAGAGGATTATCTGTATCAGAAAGATCTATACTTACCATTAGGTTGGATTGCAAAGAAGCCCAAAGACATGGATGATGAAGAATGGGAAGTTCTTGATAGAAAGGCTCTGGGGTCTATAAGACTGAGTCTGGCATCTACTATGATATCTAATTTATCACAGGCAAAGACAACGGTAGAGTTGATGACTACTTTAGAAAATTTATATGAAAAACCCTCAGCTTCTAATAAGGTATATCTTATGAAGCAGTTATTTAATTTCTGTATGCAGGAAGGTGGATCTGTATCTAATCATCTAAATGATTTCCATGGAATTGTAAATCAATTAAGTTCAGTCAATATTGTGTTTGATGATGAAATTAAAGCTCTTTTAATATTATGTTCTTTGCCTGAAAGTTGGCATAGCTTGGTAATGGCAGTTAGTAATACTGCATCTGCTTCAAATATTTTAAAAGTAGAGGATGTTGTTAGTGTAATCTTGAATGAAGAAATTCGCAGGAAAAGCACAGAGGAAAATCAGGGAATGCTTTAAGTTTTGAGAGTAGGGGAAGGAAAAAAGAGAAGAGCAAGAGGAGATCAAGGTCTAAGTCAAAGGTGAGAGGTAGATCCAAATCCAAAAATGGCAGGAGGCCATAATGCTAGAATTATGGAAAGATTGGGCACATAAGCAAAGAGTGCTAGTCAAAGCCTAAGGAGGACAATCAGCATGAAGGAAAGGAAGAAGCAAAGGTTGTAGGTATTGCACAAGATGATCTTATATTCTCTTTGAATAATAATATAGAATCTTGGGTGTTAGATTCTAGTGCATCTTTTCATGCTACCCCTAATAGAGAATATTTTAGTGACTATATCCATGGAGATTTTAGAATAGTATATTTAGGGGATGATGAGCCTTGTAAAATTATTGGCAAAGGAAAAACGCAACTAAAAATGCAGAATGGCAACACATGGGTGTTGAGAGATGTTATGCATGTTCCCAGCTTGAAGAGGAATTTGATTTCTACAGGAAAGTTAGGGGATGAGGGTTGTACAGTAACTCTCACAGCTGAATCTTAGAAGGTGACCAAGGGTGCACTTATAATGGCCAGAGGTAAGAGAGTAGGTACTCTCTATTTATGTAATTGTGTTACTAATAATTCTCCTTCTGTATTATCTACTTTAGATGTGGATGCAAAATTGTGGCACTCAAGGCTTGGCCACATGAGTGAGAAGGGAATGTCCATTCTTAAGTCAAAAGGTAAGCTTTCAGATTTGAAAAGCATAGACTTGGATTTTTGTGAGCATTGTGTTTTTGGAAAATAGAAGAGAGTGAGTTTTCTCAAGACTAGATCAACAAAGAAGAAGCATAAGTTGCAGCTTGTTCACACAGATGTGTGGGGACCGGCTCAGGTTGCTTCTATTGGAGGATCACAGTACTATGTTTCATTCATAGATGATGCTACAAGAAAGGTATGGGTCTATTGTATTAAGAAGAAATCTGATGTATTTGAGACTTTTAAGATTTGGAAAGCTATGGTTGAGAATGAAATAGGTAGAAGATTGAAGTGCCTGAGATCTGACAATGGTGGTGAGTTCTGCAGCTATAAGTTCAACTGGTATTGTTATATGCATGGAATCTGTAGGCAAAGGATGGTTCCAATAACACCTCAGTAGAATGGAGTTGTTGAAAGGATGAATAGAACAATCATGGAGCGTGCAAGGTGTATGAGATTGCATGCTAGTTTGCCCTTAGAGTTTTGGGCAGAAGCGATGGATATTGTAGTGTACCTGATTAACAGAGGACCCTCTACAGCTCTGGATGGTGGAATTTTAGAAGAGGCATGGACAGGTAAAAAGGTAGATCTCTCATTTCTCAAAGTTTTTGGTTGTGAAGCCTTTGTGCACATTGATAAGGAAAATAGAAAGAAGCTGGATGCTAAGTCTATGAGGTGCACATTTATTGGCTATGGCTTTGATGATTTCGGATTCAATTTTTGGAATCTAGGAACTAACAAAATAATTAGGAGCCGTGATGTTGTTTTCAATGAAAAAGTGATGTATAGTGATCAGGTGAAGAAGCTAAATCAATCTGGGTAGAGTAATGGAGAATTGGATGAGGTGACGGTCTAAAATGAGCTCACAGGAAAAATTAATCACAGACAGGAAAACACAGAGACCGACGTCGGTCAAGTAAGAACTGATGTTGGCAATACAGGAACCAATGTCAGTCACACAGTGACCGACGTCAGCCAAGAAGGAACTGACGTCGGTCAGGCAGAACCGACGTTAGCTAGTAACAGGCTTGGAAGTGACCGAGGTCGGTCACTGTTAGAGAATTTGGGCGGACAGTGTTTTGTGAATGAGTCTCAAACACCCATCAGGAGGTCAGAAAGGGTAAGTAAACCTCCAATTTGATATTCCCCTTCATTATTCTATTTATTGCTAACTGATGGTGGAGAACCAGAGAGTTTTGATGAAGCAATATAGGTGGAATCCAAGAATCAATGGGAGCTAGGCATGAAAGAGGAGATTGATTCCTTGAGAGAGAACCAAACATGGGATTTGGTTGAGTTGCCAGCAAGAAAGAAGACACTAAAGAACAGATGGATCTACAGGTTGAAGGAAGGTAAGGATGGACAAATGAGATATAAGGCCAAATTGGTAGTGAAAGGATTTGCACAAAAGCCAGGTATTGATTTTGGTGAGATTTTTTCTCCTGTTGTTAAAATGACTTCTATACGGACTGTATTGTCTTTAGTTGCTATTTAGGATTTGCATCTTGAGCAGCTTGATGTTAAAAAAACATTTATTCATGGAGATTTGGATGAAGAAATATATATGGATCAGCCGAAAGGATTTGAGGTCAAAGGTAAAGAGAAGTTAGTGTGCAAATTGAAGAAAAGCTTGTATGGCCTCAAGCAAGCTCCTAAACAATGGTATTTGAGATTTGACAGGTATATGACTGAGCATGGCTATAGTAGGTGTCAATCTGACCATTGTGTGTATTTTAAGAGATTGGATAATGGTAGATATATTATTTTGTTGTTGTATGTAGATGATATGCTAGTTGTAGGATCACACATGCAGGATATCTCTGAGCTTAAGGTGAAATTAGCTCAAACATTTGCAATGAAGGATTTGGGAGTAGCAAAGAAAATCCTTGGCATGAGCATTAAGAGAGATAGGAAAAATCACAGGTTGATTTTGTCTTAAGAGGATTATGTGAACAAGGTGTTGGAGAGCTTTAATATGAAGGATGCAAAACCGGTAAGTACACCTATGGCTGGACATTTTAAATTGAGTAAAGAACAATGTCCTAATTCACATGATGAGGTAGAGTACATGAGTAGAGTTCCATATTCTTCCACAGTAGGGAGTTTAATTTATGCAATGGTATGTACTAGACTGCATATTGCCCAAGTAGTGGGAGTTGTAAGTAAGTATATGGCCAATCCAGGGAAGGAGCACTGGAAAGCAGTTCAGTGGATCCTTAGATATCTGAGAGGAACCAACAGTAGGCATTTGTGTTATGGAGGTTTAGATACTTCTCTACATGGTTATGTAGATTTAGATATGGCAGGTGATTTGGATGGCAGAAGAAGCACCACAGGATATGTTTTCACTGTAGGTGGAATGGCGATTAGTTGGATATCAAAGTTGCAGAAGGTTGTTGCCTTGTCAACTACAGAAGCAGAGTATATTGCAGTCATGGAGGCTAGCAAAGAGATGATATGGATGACACGATTCATGGAAGAGATTGGAAAGGAGCAAGAGAGTTGTAGACTATACAGTGATAGTCAGAGTGCAATTCATTTGGCTAAGAATTCAGCCTTTCATTCAAGAACAAAGCATATACAGCTTAGGTACCACTTCATAAGACAGGTATTGGAGGATGGTGAGTTGAAGATGGAGAAGATCCATACAGATAAGAATCTTGTGGATATGTTAACCAAGTCAGTTACAAAGGAGAAGTTGAATCTTCATTCAACTTCTATTGGTCTTCATGATTGAGTTGAAGATGGAGAGCTAGAAGATGTTGATGTACAGGTACTGGTGCAGCTGTTTATCTCCAAGTGGGAGATTGTTAAGGTGTGGAGCTAAAAGCTTCACCAAATGAGTGAGTTTGATAGTTGCAGGTTTACACAGTCATCGGTGTCGGTCAGGAGCGATTGACATCGGTCAGGAGCAGACTAGGAGATGTCAGCATCGGTAGGAATCGGCTGATGTCGGTCATAGGCAAATAGGCAGGAACCGATGTCAGTTACCTGTGCATCCAGAAAGCTATTTCCATGGACAGAACTGAGTGTTTACATGTTAGGATTAAGTGATAGTCTTAAGTCTGCATCTCTATTTTAAGTAAGACTGTTTAGAGCCCTTGATTAGGAGGTGCATCTGATGGCTGTAGTTGTATGCTCATGTTTCCTAATTATTATATAATAAGATAAATCTTCTTAGCTTATTGTATGATTAGTGTTGAACAGTACAAAATTGTATATGTGAATCATTCCAGGTTGTTGGAGTTGATTGTAATTGAGAGAGAGAGCACTTGAGGGAAAGAGATCTGTACATCTGAGAGAGGTGTGGAAGAAAAGAATTTTCTTCAATTGTATTCCTTCTGTAAAGAGTTTAATACAAGTTTTCAGGGTGGTTTCTTGTATCTCTTCTTCTTCTTGTATTTTTGATTCTAGTTGCTTTCATTTCTGGTTTAATTCCACATTAATTGCTTTCATATTGTAATCAACATTGTTGGTTGATCCCCAACAATTAAATGTTGTGACATCATAGGATGGGACACATTGGAGAGAAAATACTTCAAGCATTATAGGAAAATATAACTACCCATTAAACCTTTATTTTTATGAGCATTGTGTATTTGGTATGTGAACTCAAGTAATGTTTCATAGTAGTGTTACAATATCAGAAGGAATTTTACATTAGTGTATAGTGATGTGTTTGAACCTGTGAAGGTTCCATCACTATTGAAACATATGTATTATGTTTATTTTATATATGACTATTCGACAAAAACTTAATTTTACCGTAACAAGTCTAAATCTAAGGTTTTCAATAAGTTTAAGGAGTGTAAGGCTCTTGTAGTAAACCAAATAGAGAATATTAATAAGGTCTTAAGGAGTGACAACGATGTTGAATAATACTTCAATGATTCTGAGTAGTTATATAATGGATATGTAATATAAAGGCAAAGTAAAGCTCCATATACACCACAACAAAGTGGAGTTGCAAAAATAATGAATAGGATTCTAATGGATAAGGTGAGAAACATGTTTAGTGGTGTAGGATTAGAAATAAAGTTTTAGACAGAAGTAGTCATGACTATTTTATATTTGATCAATAGAACAGCCACATCATCCCTAATTGATAAAACTCCACAAGAATCATGGATTTGTAAGAAACACTCTCTCAAATATCATAGTCTTTTGGTTTGTGATGCTTATATGTATATTTTAAAGGGAAAAAAGGACTAACTTGGATAAAAAATTATCAAATTGTATCTTTATTGGCACTGGTGTGAGATAATTTAAGCTATGGAACACTAAAACAAAAAAGACTATTTACATTCACAATGTAATCTTTAGAGAGGTAAAATGAGTTATGAAATAAGGACAATCAAAGGATGAACCCAAACATTTAAAATTTGAAGAAGAGGAAGAATAAGTTTATGAATTTAAAGCAATTATAGAATATAAACCAAAATAGGAGTTGAAAGAGGAAGATTAAAATAAATATTTAGATGAAGCTAAGGAGGAGGAACCAAAAAATGTACAACCAAAACTCTAGTCTTGAGAAGATCATTAATGGGGAAGATCAGAGTTGCACAAAGTGCTGAACACACAAGTGAAAATAAAAATAAATAATATTATAATACATACTATATATTTATTATAAACATTACAATGTTTATATAGGAAATACATTTCCTATATTTGGGATGGTGAGATCCTTACAATATCTCATCAAACAATCTCCCAACTGATTATATATGAATATATTGTTACTATAATATATTCAAATATCTAATAAACTATATAAAAGCATCTTATATATTATTGTTATTATTCATAGTAAAAATATACCATACAAAAATCTATTAACATATTATTATTTAATTAAAAAAATTATGTTATTACAGATTAATAATGTGAGCACACCTTAACATTCACCCCTTGTGAATATTATTAACCCTTATATACACCCCTTTAATGTGAACATGGGGAAAACATCTTCCATATCTACACTTGTACTCATGATTTAGTGCTTTTCATAGGACAATCAAATACCTTACTAATGATTTTATATATGGCTAACCAACAACCAAAATGGGATGGTTTTCAAGTGGATAACCAATAACTGAACAATGGTTTTACAAGTGGCTTACCACAAACCACAATTCCATGGTTTTACAAGTGGCTTATCATAAACCACAAAATAATGGGTTTAAAAGTGGTTTACCATAAAACACATCATGATTTAGTATAGTTACTAGATTTAATCATTATCACATTTTAGAGAAGTTACAGAGGATTTTTCAGTTTACTTATTATAAATATGAATAGGTATAAAATATCTGCTCTTATTCACACAAAACTAAAATCAAACACATAACTAAAAATCAAATCTACCATTAAAATAGAAGTGGCCTCATCACCAATGGTTAATGAGAGGCATAGAAAGCCTCTTGCATCTATTTCTTCTATCTTCTAGTAGGTGAAGATGCTTACTCAGCACATGTGTCGATGAAGCTCAGTTGAGGAGAAACCCCTCCCATAATTTGGATGTCATGTACATGATAAAATGCATCCATGAAGCAAAAAATGATTATTTTTTCAATTTTGACTTTATATGATGTAGGAATTTTGACATAAAATTTTAACATACAAAAAGACTCTTTACTCATTTTTTATTTCAATAATATTATGAAATGAAAATGATGAATTTTTGAATTTTTAATGACATATAGACACTTTGAATTTTTTGAATTCACTCATTTGGATAATAATTAATAATGACACAATATACTTTTTAGTTTTTTACAATATTGATAGCTTAAATATTTTAAAAAGTAATAAAGGAAAATTACTTTTTAAACAACTTGACTTTGATGACAATAAAGACTATATTTACAAAACCTAATTCAAACAACTTTGACAAAATTATAATCCAACTTAACTATTTCTAAAAATAATAAAAATAGGACTACTGACTCATTGAAGTCTTTTAAACTAGAAAAAAAGACTCAAGACTTTTCACTAATTCTAATAATGGACATAAACTAAATTTATAAAGACTCTTAAGTAATGACTATCAACTTTGATTCATTTTGCATAAACCATAAGAAATGACTTATAATATATAAAAACTTAAATAAAGACTCAAACTTATTAAAAGTACATAAATTCTAATTAAACTATAGATCTTATTGCATGAAAAGGATGCTATACTGGCATTTGGATGAGTTAATTGAACTACTTGGATATCTCTTTAAAAAACTAGGTATTTGAGAACATCTCTTATGCATCATTCTATACAACTAAGCATCGATGATGGAGGAAAGCAAATAGAAGAACATAATATTTATTCAAGCATCCTCTATAAATTAGAGTCTACCTTCAAATCATCTAGTTCAAGTCTTGGATTTAGATGAAGCATAAATTACTAGACAATTTTTGGATGATCTTTCTATCGAAATTAATATCTAATCCACTAACTAAAAGCTTGATTTAGGTGTATTGGTGATTGAGCATGTGGTGGCATGTGACATTCTGCAGTCTCAAGTCCCATAAATGATCCTTGAGACTATTCCAATAACATCCAAACTACAAAAAAATATGATCAAAATGTAATAAAATGGATCTAAACACAGTAGTAGGCTACAAACCATCTAAGTTAGTAGATCAATTTTATCGACATGGACAACTAGGTTGAGCTTAATCCATATTTAAACATAAAAGTGAGTGCTACCATTTAAATAAAAAAATAGATATGATAAATCTTTATTTTTGAGACACAATACAAGGGTTTATTCTTTTTCTAGAACACACATAATATGATGTTTATCCTCTTGCTATGAACACCTTTTCTTAGGTGTGTCTATGCTATTATTATTATATGATTTACACAAAACCCTACTCTCTTTAGGAGTTGCCTAATTAAAATACTCTCCATTCTCAAAGGTGAAATATAAATGACTACCCCTACCAATCATTAGGAACTAATTCTCACAAGCCTATCCCTAGAAAAAACATCGCTCTGATACCAAATAATGGGGAAGATCAAAGTTTCATAGAGAGCCGAACACATAGGTGACAATAAAAATCAATAATATTATACTACACATTATATATTTATTCAAAACATTACAATGTTTATCTAGAAAGTACATTCCTATATTTAAGATGGTGAGATCCCTACAATCTCTCACACAAACAATCTCCCAACTAACCAACTGACTATATATGAATATATTGTCACTACAATCTATTCAAATATCTAAAAAACTATATAAAAGCATCTTGTATATTATTATTATTATTTATAACAATAATATTCCACACTAAAATCTAATAATTTATTATTGTTTAACTAATAATAATTACATTATTATAGATTAATAATGTGAACACACCTTAATAATCAGATCAGGTGAGAAAATCACCTGATAGATATAATTCTCTTGATTTTTGTTCTACATTTATTTTATTAGTTTTTTTTGTTACTTATGAAACCCCTAGGACTATAAAGGATACATTTACCTCAAAATATACTAAGTATTGGAAGAAGGCTATGAATGAATAAATGGAGTCATGGGACTTGGAAAAACTACCTCATGGAAAAAACTTGTTGGCTATGAATGGATATTTTTTTAAAATTACAATGTAGATGGGAAAAAGAAGAAGCGTAAATCTTTCTTAGTAGAAAAGGGATTATCTAAGGTAGAGGGAATTTATTTTGGTGAGATTTTTTCTCCTATTTATAAATTACATTCAATTATATGTATTCTAGCTATTTTTGTTGCTTTTGATCTAGAAATAGAACAAATAGATGTAAAGGCAAATTTTATACATAGTGAGATTGAGGAGAAAATATACATGATGCAACCAAAAAGATTTAAGATAAATGGAAAGGAGGATTATATGTGCAAGATAATAAATTATTTTTACATTTTGAATCAATCACCAATAATTTAGAGCTGATAGGTATGTGTTAGGACTTGGGCTTCGAAGAAGTAAATATGATCCCTATCTTTATTTAAACAAGAAGGTGAAAATTTTATTATCATATTATTGCATGTGGATGACGTGATGTTAATTATTAATAATAAGGAAATGATCAACCAAGTAAAGTTTAATTTATCATCTAAATTTTATATGAATGAATTTTAGTGTTGAAAAATATATATTTGGGAATCAAAATTAAAAGAGATCAAGTGAATAGGAAACCATGTTTAAATCAAAGGAAGAAAATTGAAATGATACTATTTAAGATGAAAGAAATTAATAATGTCA
Source organism: Torreya grandis (assembly GCA_037957365.1). Taxonomy (NCBI): domain Eukaryota; kingdom Viridiplantae; phylum Streptophyta; class Pinopsida; order Cupressales; family Taxaceae; genus Torreya; species Torreya grandis. The sequence goes on along the minus strand of JARHVA010000503.1, from coordinate 5,106,239 downwards.
ATACTCCCTTTCCAATTGGTCAAATTTTATTTGTTGAAAAATGGCCTAAAATATAAGAATAATTTAAGGACATGTCTTTAATCTTATATGCTAGTGCTTTTGGTAGCTTGATGTATGGAATTGTCTACACCAAACTTGGAAATCCTCATGCAATGGGAGTAGTGAATAAATTTATGTCAAATATAGGAAAGGAACATTAAACTATGGTGAAGAGGATATTTAGGTATTTGTGTGGAATGTATGACTATACAATTTGCTAAAAAACTTTGAATGGACATTATTTGATAGATTTAGACTAGGCTAGAGATATTGATTTATGAAGATTTATCAATGGGTGTATTTTAAGTTTGTTTGGTTTAGATATAAGTTATATGGGCAAATGGGATGTTAGTGTTGTAATATCTACCACAAAGGTTAAGTACATGGTAACTACTCAAGCAAGCAAGGAATTTTTTGGGTTAAAAAGTTAATTTCCACTGTTAGGTTTATTCAAAATGTTATAATGATAGATTGTGATTCTCAAAGTGTAATTTTATAGAAAATAACCCTAATTATAATTCTAGAATGAGACACATTAATGTGAAATAAAATTTTGTAAGGGAAATGGTGGAGGAAAATATTTATTTTTGGAGAAGGTGGACACATGTGAGAATGTTGTTAAGGTATGGTTGTGTGGCCACATATGAAACTTATTCAAAAAGTAGGATACTAATGAAAATGTGTTGTGTTAGTCAATGTAGGGGTTTATAGGGTTTGGGAAAGCACTCTAAATTTTGAGACCATATTGGTATATATTTGGGTGGTTTTAGCCTATGTTTTAGATAGCCCATGGTTTTTGTATCCATGATATTATAATACCAATTTGAGAGTTAGCTATTTATGTGCTTATATATACTCACACATATAGTATGAGAAAGGCAAAAATTGGTAGTGCATTATTTTATTGTAAACAATTAAGTTAATACAATAAAGGAATTATTAATTTGGGTTTTTTACCTAAAAAGGTTTTTCTAGGTGAAATTGTGTATACTATGTAATCTTGTGTGTGTGTCATTTTTTTATTTTTCTAACTTATGGATATTATTAGTATTTCTTATCTCATTTTACGAGAATTTCATACTACATGAGTTTCAATAGACATGTCAACCCATGTTGATCAATACAAGGTACAATGTGCAATTGATTTGCAAGTTGTAGTGTTTTCATCAAAGGTAGTGTTTTTTGCTCTTGCATACATATTTTAATCCCCTTTAGATCAAGGTTTTTTTTAGGTCCATGTTATCCAAAGTTATATTTATCTTTAATATTAGCTTTTTATTTATATAGGTTGACTTAGAAATAAATTAATATGTATGAGGCATGCATATCTTTATGAGACAACCCATTGTTACCTTATAATAGTATTAGGAAGTATTAGATAATTACTTATGTTAGTTAGTTAGTTAAATAAAATAATTTAGTTAAGTCACAAGTGGTTTGAGTCCCATGGAAATAATAGGTTTGGTTTAAAAGAACACATATATAACGCTTATATGTATGAACCTTAATTTTTTTAGAAATGTGTGAAATTTTCATTTGAATAATAATATATGTAATTAATTTTTTCATGTTTACTTGTGTACTTTGTCCCAAAATGATGGATTTCATGAGTCATTTGTTATGTCATTCAACTTTAAAATTTATCCAAGAAAATTCATGAGATTCTTGAATGAATTATTGAATCCATTTATGAGAAAGTTTTTATTATTTATTTCTATGATATTTTAATTTTTAGTGATTCTATAGAAGAGCATTTGTATCATTTATGGTTGGTTTTGGATAAGCTAAAGGAATAGAAATTGTTAATCAACTTAAATAAATGTAGTTTCATGTAAGGAGAGATAATATATTTGGGATTTGTGATATCAAAATATGGGTTAAATATATACTCCAATAAAGTGATACCAATTATGGAGTGACCTTCACCAAAAATATCATTGAGGAAAGGAATTTTTCTTTATTGGTAAGATCCAATCTAAAGTTTATTGTAAAATTTAGTGGAAGATGTGCAAACATTAAGGATACTATGAGAGGAGATAAAAATAAGTTTCAATAGATAGATGTAATATAGGTAGGGTTCACTTTAAGAGGCTATGATGAAAACTCCCTAGATTTGTTTAGGAAGATTAGATTTGTTCCCTTGGTAAATCAAAGTACACAGAGTAGGTGGAAAATCACCCTATTTATTTTTTGTGATACTATTTTATCATATGAATACATGTTATCAAGCGACTCAAGCTATCGAGCATCATTACACCACCAAGCATCATAATGTTGACAAATGACATTATACTACTAGATGTCATTATGCTTCTAGGTGGCACTACACCATCAGGTGGTAAAATGCTACTGTAATAACATATTGTCACATGATAAAATGCTATGATATGAAAACAAACTATCATGTGACAATATGTTGTCACATGATAAGATGGTATCGTATAACACTATGTTATCATGTAGTACTATATTGTTGTATGGTACCATGCTATCGCATGATACTATGTTGCGATATAGCACCATGTTATTATGTGTCATAATGGTGCCACATGGAATCATGTAGTTTCATGGCATCATAATATTATATGGCATCATGTTATCATGTAATGGCACACTATCATGGAATTGCACACTACCCCACCTGTCATTGGTTGTTGGGCATGCCAACTACTTGCTTTGATTCCCCTCCTTTATTATAAATACCACTAAATTGACCCCATTTTCACACTTTGCTTAAAACCTTTTCTCATCTTACCTACTTCTAACTCAACCTACTTAATTACAACTCAACATACCTACTTCCAACTCAACCTACCTACTTCAAGCTCAATTTTTTAAAGCTTCCAATGGCTTCCACATCTGCAAAAACTCAGAGTCAATCAAGGGGGATCTAGAACTATGTTTTCAAAAATATATTGTGTCCAAATTTCTTCTGGATGTTGGATTATCCTGAATCTTATGTTGATTGGATTGATAAATATGATCTTAGAGGCCTAGTGCAGATACCTTAATATGATATGAATATCAATAACAACCTACTATAATATCTGGTTGGCTATTTGGACCATAGTGAGAGCCATTTCTATGTCTAATTTAACAATAAAAAATTATATTTTGGTATTTCTCGATTAGATATCCATAATTTAACAGGTCTTCCACATTGCAATGCAATTCCTATTAGCCCCAAGACTATCTTATATGACGTCGATAAAAATTACTTGGAGTCGATCTACAAAGTGTCCATTAACCCCACTAATAAGTGTTGAATTTATTAATGAAATTAACATTTATTAATTATACCTAAATCATTTATTATAAATAGTTTGGTATCTTAATTCAATTGCATTTTTTACATTTCTATTTTCATTATAGATAGTCAAAATCGAAGGGGGATTGTCATTGAAAAAATCACCAATCCATTTCTCAAGTCTATTATTCATTTCTTTTAATCAAGAATTATTTTGCAAGAAAGACCATTGGGCATTCCCTTCTAGGCTATTTACTGTATTCTTCATTCTCTCTCTAGTGTTGTATGTGACTAGTGCACAATTATATCTAGTAGGATTAGGGTGGAGTTGAATTTTGCTTTCTCAAAGGACACTTGCACCATTTCATCTTCTAACTAAATTCTAGCCTTATAATTTGAGGCCTTATATGAAATCTAGAATACTGTAATTCCCATTGCTCTCCATCAAAAAATGAAAGTTAATGCTTTGTTTATTGAGGCATAGGAAGTAAGTTTAGTTTTCTCAAGTCTCATTTTATATATATATATATATATATATATATATATATATATATATTTCAAATTTTAACATTTTTAGCCTATTATTTGTTACAAGTGAAAGTACATGTTTATGATTAAAAAAAATAGGTGGTAAGTAAAGGTCGACATGTTCTAGAGGGCTCTAGTGATTCCCTTTCATCTCCACTTCCAGGTTCCCCCAAATTTTATTTAATGTCTTTTTCTTATTTTATTCAATAGAAAAAAATGATATTCATATTGTTTTTTTTTTTTTCCTTTTAATAGTTGAATCTTGAAATGTTATCATTGAGGATTCTTCCACATAATAAAATCAATGTTTTTCATTGCAACTTTAGTTTTTATTTAAAGTTTGTTATAATTTTCTAGTTAATTATCTAGATAATTTACTCATTTTGCATCCATAGGTAAAACCACCAATGTCTCTCCCACAAGCACAATGAGATGGTAAGATCCAACTCCCACAAGGACACCAAAAGGGGAAGAGATAAATATAGCAAGGATAATCAAAATTGATGAGTTAGTCACCCCGGTAGGTAATAACATTAATAAATTCAATTTGAATTTACTTTAATTTGAAAAAAAAATTACAGTCCACCCAACATCTGTCAAGAGATCGAGAAGTATGCCACCACCCCCACCACCCATTCAGATTTAGAGAAGAGGAAATAACATATCCCTTCGTAAAAAAATTCAAGGAATGATATAAATTTTTGATGTCCCAAATTTCTTTATTGGTGGCCTTTCGAGTGCACATGATCTTACATGTTTGCAGTAGATTGATCTAGATAAAGAATTTCTTGGCATTGAAAGTGGGACCCTGGTTGTTGGTGGATTCAATCCACATGAATTTATTCAAGTTTCTAATGTATCTTCACAAGCGCTTCGTACGGCTACCTCTTCCCCACCCCACACTAATAATTTAAATGTCTCTAAGGATACCATTACTAATTTTTCATTAGACAATCTAGTTTCAGAAAATCTACTTGCCAGTTTGAGGGACGGTGTTATTGATGAATTTAATGATTTAAAACTATAAGAGATAAGGGTAAAAAAACTTATGAAAGAAATCAATGCTCATTATCACAACCACTTCCAAAGAGTTAATTTGTTTTCTCTTATTCAAAATGAACCCTCAAAGATTAACACTTTATTCTATCAAGCTCAATCTAGATTGATCTCTATGGACAATGTTTACAATGATAAGATTTCAGATATTATGATAAATAAGTTGGAAAATTTAAATGGACAAGCCCAATCATATTTCAATAAATGGGATAAATATATCAACCTTATTACCATTGCACAAGTAGAGAAGGATAAAGATGTGGTAATTTTTCTTTATCTGTAATGTGTATTTTGATTATCATAATACTTTTATATGTGCTTGACACTTATATATTATTTGTTGATTGCAGACAAAATATGAAAATTTGAAGCAAGAAGCAAATATTCTTAATGTGCATTTAAAAAATGATCGTAAAAGTATCTCCTTAGTGATTACATTAAAGGAAAATTTGGTTCTATTAAATAAATAGAACAACACTTTGAAGAAAATAATTAAAGATCATGGTATGGATCCAAGCATTTTATTGAAGCAAAAAAAAGATGAAGATCCTACAATTCTTTCAATAGGAGATGTAGTGAATGAGGAGAGGGTGATTCTTTCATAAATGAATTTTGATGTAAAATATCTTTAGAAGGAAGGAGTGATAATGGAGGATCCATAGGTAGGTCAAGACAACTAGGTTTCCATAGGTGGGCATGGTAAACAACAAGGAAGTGGAGAGTCTCAACCAAAAAAATGTTGATTTGTTTTAGTTTATATTGTTCAAAATGATAGTTTCTATTGTTTAAAATAGCTTATGTCATGTTTATCTGAAAAACACTTGTTTTATTAAATGATATTTTATAGTTGTTCCAAATACTCTTATATATATATATATATATATATATATATATATATATATATATATATATATATATATATATATAGTTCAATTTTATGTATTGTATGGAAAAAAGAAAAGTAGAAAATTCTATGGAATTATATTGTTATAGCACGTAGTTCTAGTAGTTGAATGCATTTTTATACTTTTATACTATTCTAGTAGTTTTAGATTTGAATGCATTGTTATATTGTTCAAGTAGTTGTAGTATTGAATGCATTGTTATAGTGTTATATTGTTCTAGTAGTTGTAGATTTGAATTAATTACTATACCATTATAGTAGTTGTAGCATTTGAATGCATGGATATAATGTTCTAGTAGTTGTAGCATTGAATGCATTGATTGTGGTGGAATTTGGAAATATGTGAACCCAACTATAGGAAAAATATTTCTAGTAGTTGTAGTATTTGAATATTGTAGTAGTTGTAGGAAGAATAGCCTATTGTAGAGTAAATATTCTATAGAATTATACTATTCTAGTAGTTGTATTGAATGCATTTTTAGTGTTTTATTGTTCTAGTAGTTGTAGATTTCAATGCATTGTTACACTGTTCTAGTAGTTGTAACATTGAATTGATTGATTCTAGTGGAATTTGGAAATATGCGACCCCAAGTTCCAACTATAGGAAAAATATTTTCTATATATTTTTGTAATGGTACTAATGTAAACATGCAATATAATTATTATAGTTACATTGTAATGCATGTATAATAATAAATCTTAATAATTGGAGTTTTAATGGTAAAAGAGTTGGTGTACTATGGTGCACTATGCATGTCTAGACATAAGACTTGTATGCTTCAATGAATGCTATAAGGAAATGATTTATACAATGTTAATGAGAATTATGATTGATAATTAATGAATGACATACATTTCAAAGATAAATTACTATTTTAAATACATAGAATTTTAATAGGACAAAAAAATATTAAATCCAATGTATTGAATAAGATCCATGATTGTAGCATCTAGGAAATAGATTACAGAATTTAATGTATTTGAAGATGAAAAAAATAGAAAATATTAATTTATATACTTATCAAAATGAAATTCAGGCAACTAAAATAATCATCGAAAAACTTGCTCATTGTAAGTGTTTTGCATTTACCATGCCAGTGTCGTATTCAGTCTCAATATTCTCATCCTCTATATTGGTAGTTGTATTAGTCATATAATGCTTCAATTAATGCTATAAGAAAATGATATATACAATGTTAATGATAATTATGGTTGTTACTTAATGAATTACATGCATTGCAAAGATAAAGTACTATTTGAAATACACAAAATTTTAATAAGACAAAAAATAATAATTCCAATGTATTGAATAAGATTCATGATTGTAACATCCAAGAAATAGATTACAAAATTTAATGTATTTGAAGATGAAATAATAATAAATATTTTATAAAATATTAATTTTTATACTTATCAAACTAAAATTTAAGAAGTTGAAACAATCCTCAAGAAACTTGCTCATCATAAGTGTGATTTGCATCTACCATGCCAATGTCGTATTCAGTATCAGTATTCTCATCCTCTATATTGGTGGTTGTATTAGTCATGCCTCTTATTTATACTATATAACCCCATGTTGACATTTTTTTTCTATATGGAAACTTTTCCATAGAATAATGTGAAACATATAGTCTCAAGCAAGTCTCTAGCTTTTTATCCAATCTGTTTCTAAATTTTGACTTCACAAAGGATAATGCACTAAACACTTGCTCATCTTCCAAAGAACTCAAAATAATTGTTTGAAAAATTTCATATAATATAAAATATTCACTAATACTTTATTTAAATACACTACTTGGATTAAAAAAAAATCATAGATGAGTAATGGCACCATTTTTTGTTGGGTCACTTAAACATTGAAATTGATCCATGATTGTAATCCCAAACTGTGTTGACTAAGACATCATAAATTTTTTATTTAAAATAAAATTAATATAAACTCCATTCACATATATATATTTATAGAAATGTATAATAATTGTACCCATGTGAAATAATGTGTTGATCTATTCTTGACTATTAACACTGTTCCAAAAAATGAGATTCACAACTCCCATGCCCTCCAACAACTCATCCATTTGAAAACATTATTTGATCTTAGTGGCTAAAATTTGTGATATTTTTATAAATTTAATTCATGTTTTAGACAAAATAGTATCATATATTAAATGTGTCATAGGTACATATTCAAGCTTAGCTCCCACAACTTCAAGTCTTCTAGAGTATGTGTGCCTTGGGATCTCAATGCCATTTACTATGACACAAAGATGATCATGTATATTAAATTTTAATTAAATATCTACATTTTAAAAATCAATCAAAATTTGATAGGTTATGAAAATAATTCCATGAAAGCTTTCATTCGATGTGTGTAATATATCTAAACATTGACATACACGTTTTCTCAAATGTATGAAGTCAACAATATAGATAGATCTCTTTTGGGCATATTTCATTAAATAGTTGATTTCCTTCAACATAAGAAAAATACCGAATAATATGAGTAAAGTTTTTAAATATGTTAAATGACATAGGAAATCTTTTGCTTTGTCAACTTCCATGTGATATTTATACATAAACCCTGTCAAAGATGGATATTCCTCAAAAATTATGCAGGTAGGTTCATACATGAAAATCCAATTGGTTTCAACATCATTCAGTAGTTTTTTACCATTTGTCACCCTAATTTTAAATTTTTAAATCTCCATAAATATTTTTGGGCTGATTGGCATGTACGCATGTAAGGCACAAATAAGCTCTTCCACTTTTGTGACATTACGGAATGTGCTAATAATTTTGTACACAAGATTCATCCTATGTGTGATGCAATGGATTGGAATCATAAATGGAGAAACTATTGTTTGTAGGTCAACACAAAGACCCTTTATATACCCATGTATCACTGATGCACCATCAGTACCAATACACACCATCTTTGTAGCTATGGCATAATCATTCATCCCATCTCTTTCTGAAATTGGTACAACTAATTTATGGAGGTTTTTTGCATTACAATTTTCTACCATTTTATAGACAGCTAATAGATGAGATTGCTTTGAATAGTTTTTAAAGGTATAAACATGCATGAAAACCCATGTGTTGTCAACTGCAGTGACCTCATCAATGGATATAGATATAAATAGTGATCTCTTGACACTTTATTTCAAATATTCCTTCTCAATAATGCCTAGGAATTTTTCCATTTACCAAGCACTGTTATTTGACAAATATGACTGTGCAATATCCATAAACCCATTATGTTGAAAAAAAATTGTAATCTACAAAGTCAAAAATTGGTCTTCCCTTTTTTAAAATGTGGAAAATAGTAAAGAGATGTACATATTTTTCCCTAAGATTAGACTGCATAACTTTTCCAAATTACACTTTGATGGTTCCCCTTTCTCAACAATATGTTTTTGTCACTTTTGATCATTTTTGTATTCATGTGTATATCTTACATGCATGCATTATTCTCCATTTTTCCATTTGTGTGTTCTTGTTATCTGTATGTCTGGGTGTTTCATGGATATATGTATTTTTCCTCAATCTTTCTCAATTGTGTCTAATTTAATTTACATTATGTGTTGTTTTCCAAGTGTCCAACTATAAATTGTATACCTCTATTTTATTGGAGGCTCATTACCATTTCTAGTTCTACAGGTTCTATAAATGGATATTTTATAGCCCAGTCAAATTGAAAAGACCTTTCTAATGTCCATGTACTTCTCTTCCTCCATCAACTTTTTTGAGTGGAATTTTCAACAAAATTTGGTCTCTAAAAAGAACTACATTTCTCTTGTGAAGTTCCTAGAGGAGTGTATTCTAGTGAAGTGCCCAAAGGTATGTCCTCTAGGGGTGGAATTTGATCAATAAAATCTTTAGGTGGTGATAAGTTATTGGGATTAACTATTTCTAATGAAATAGTGTCAATATCCATGTCAATTTTTATATTGAAATGGTTTTTCAATTATTCTACAGTGAAAAAAATTAACTAATATTTTTTTTTAAAGATTCAAAATTACCTATATTCAAAGTGTCTATTATTTACATAGTACTCTTTCTTATATTTTTGAAATAAGACATGATGTTGGATTTTTTTGGCATTTGATGTGGTTCTCTACCCTTGATATTACCTCCTAATGCCATAGTTTTATTGTCAGTCAATTTAGTGTTGTCAACTTTCCATCTGCTATCAGATGTCAACTTATAATCACACAATATAGTGTTGTCATGTGATAAGCTACCACCATGTGACATAATACTATAGGGTTTCAATCTATGACTACATAACACACTTCTAATAGATGCCACATTACCATTATGCAATACATGGCTACTGGGTAACTGATTGTCATTGCATGGCACATCTCTGTTGAGTGGTAGGTTGCTATTGTGTGGTACATTACCATCATGTGGTAGGTTTCCATTATGTTGTACATTACCACTAGGAATTAAGTTACCATCATATAACAAATTATGATCGAGTACCTAGTTGGCATCACATGACATAGTGTTGTCGAGCATCCAATTTGTATTGTATGACATAATGATGGTGGATGCTAGGTTGTTGAAAGCAGTTGAGTGGTGGAGTGTGGCCTGAAGTCTCAATATATTTGCAATATAGTAAATAAATATACCTTAGTGGTAAGTTTATGACCTCTGGGAACATATGTATTATATATATATATATGGAAAATTGTATGGATAAACTCATTATTATTATAAATCATTGGTGAGCCAACCCCTAAAAAAATGACATCCTAGAATTTTAGGTGAAAGGTTTATATGGTGCACCATAAAAATTTACCAAATTCAAATTCCCCAAAATATAATATTCATAAATTAATGAATAGTCACGACTAAAATTTACCCTGAATAGAGGATAGATTTCAATTTTTGAAGGAAAAGGTAACGGAAAAACTAGTGTTAACTTTACTAGATTTTGGAAAAGTGTTTCAAGTGGACTGTGATGTAACTATAAAAGCCATAAGAGAGGTAAAAATATAATAAGGTTATCCCATTTCATATTTTGTTGAGAATTTTAATGAAGCTAAAAGAAATTATTTGAACTATGATCAAGAATGTAATGCAATGGTACAATCTCTTAGAAGTGGAAACACTAATTATTTCCAAAAGAATTCATTTTATACATTGGTCATCAATATTTGAAACCCATAAACATCCAAAGTAAGCTTAATAAAAAAACATGAAATGGGTAGATTATTTCAAATATATATTTTTTTGAAACATAAAAGTGTGAAATCCTATATGGTTTTGGATGCCTTGATTAGGATAGCTCTTGTTGTGAATGATATTATGGTAGAGGTCATTGGGTTTGACTCAATGAAATATTTGTATGAGGATGATTTGGACTTTTTAAAGATGCACAATAAATATACTTGATTCTAATAAATACCAAAAAAAGCCATGGCTAGATTAAATGGCTCAAGATGGATATTTTTCAAAGAAAAGAGGTTGTGCATACCTCAAAGTTCTATGAGAGAGAAAATATTGAAGGAAAAATACATCAAAGGCTTAATTGGTCACTTTGGGCATGATACAACTTTGTTAAAGCTGAGTGATAGATTTTATTAGCCAAAAGGATCATAGATGTGAAGAAACTTGTGTAAATATGTAGAGTTTGTCAACATGCCAAGGGTAAAAATCAAAATACAGAACTGGATCTACCATTACCTATTTTGGATAGACCATGGGATGCATTGAGAATGGATTTCATTTTGGGCTACCAAGAATTCAATATGGTAATTAATCTATTTTCTTATTACGGGTATATTTTATAAAATGATACACTTTGTGGCATGTAATATGATTAGTTATGTCGCTAATGTTTCTAACTTGTTCTTTAAATAAGTTGTGATATTGCATAGCTTGCCAAAGAATATTGTATTAACTAGGGATATTAATTTTTTTGGACACTTTTGGAGGACACTATGGTGAAAGTTTTATATGAGGTTGGAATTTAGTTTGGAATATCATCCTCAAACATATGAGCAAATGGATATTGTAAATTATAGTCTTGTAAATTTGCTAAGATGTCTAGTTGGTGATAGTCCCAAAACGTGTTAAATTTTCATATAATGATCCATTAAATAAAACTACATGTATGATTCCTTTATATATTGTTTATGGGGGCAACCCTAGAGGAGTGTGTGAGTTGAGAAACACAACTAAGATGAATAGACTCATTTTTAAAGGTGAAAATTATGCACGATGTGCATATGGATGTGAAAAGGAGACTGAAAGAGAGTGGTAGGAAGTATAAATAGTATGTTAACCAAAAGATAAGAGAGTAGAATTTTGAATTTTGGAATTTGTATTACACATTTTTATATGGAGAGGTCTCCCAAGGGTGGCTATTATAATCTCAAATGGTAGAAAATTAGACATTAAAAAATTATAATAAAGTTCTCAACTAATGCTTATGAGATTGAGTTTCCAAATGGAATATCTATTTCATTTATCTTCAATGTATCTAAATTTTACCCATGTGTGGTAGTACAAGCAAGGAAGGATCAAACATGGATATTTTAAAAATTGCTAGGAAGGATCAATTATCATCTAAGGTAAAGAAGGAGATGGAATCCATACTGGACATAAAAATTAACAAGAAGATAAGAGGCAATGATTACTATGATTACTTGATGAAATGGAATAAATAAGTTGAAGATGCAACTTATATTAATGCATCTAAATTTTCTAAACACAAAATCATTTTATGAACTCATAGTTGGTTCATGATAAGGAGACCATGTAAAAATTTAAATACCTTAGGTGCCTTATGCAGAATAATCCAAGGTGTACATGGGAAAAATAGAAAAGGGGTGGGAAAAAACCCAAGAGAGAGAAGTGTAGAGAAAAAGGATTGTAAGTCATGTGTGAAATGTTATGATCTCAGTGTTTTGACTATGAATGCACCTTTGTTTCTAAACATAAATGAAGTATTATGTCCTTGTATGAATCTTGTGTCTTTGAGAGATATAAATTGAGAGATAACTATGCTTATAAAATAAGGCAACCATTTATTTACCCTTATTCCCATCCCCAACACATAATGTGGCTCCAGACTTGTATGTTTTCATCACATTCAGCTTTCAATTTTATAATCCATAATTCTACCTAAGTGTTTATATTCTATCTCTATTTACTTCCTTTTCCATTTACATTGTTTTTTCATTGATTTTTCATACATTCAATTTATATTTGGACATGGTTCATATTTTATTACTTATTATAATTGTATTATCCTAGATCTAGATATTGTTAATGTTTTAATCATTTGTGCATAGTTTTATTTTCCATTGTGAAATTTTTAGTCAAAAAAATGGTGAACCCATCTAGTCTTTGAACACCTCAACCCTTAGGGTTTCATTGTTTGTCATAATTTAGGGTCTAATTTTTTGATCTTATGTCGAATCATGATTTTTTATTTGATATAAGCCTATCCTAGTGTATTTATTACCTTTCACATATTATCCTCATAGTTAAATCAACTTCTCATATTTACATGATCCTAACATTCATCTAAAATAGGGTTCCATGCCCTTATTCACCCTAAGGTTTATTGTGTGGCTTATTTCCATTTTAAATTTCAAAGTTTCCATTACTTATTTCTTATTTAAGACTTGTTCTTTCTTATTTCATAGATTATACCTTTATTTAGCTTAATTAATGGTTTATGGTATAATATTTACTCTTGTGAAGTGAATGCAAAATCTAAGAATGATACAATTAATGCAAATGCTAATTTTGAATGTTATGAAAAGATTAATGAGGATGTGCTTGTATAAATTAAATAACACATTAAATAAAATCCTTATTATTCTCATAAAATAATGTAAATAGTAAATTAATTAGCTTATATACATTCCTCTTACCATGTGAATAATGATTCTCATGTTATTATTAATGGTTTATTATATTCCAATTCTATTTCCGCAAGTGTGTCCATGTTTGAAATGAATAAGTTGGCTCCTTTGAATTTCATCATTCCCATTCATGAGATAATTAGCATGATACATGACATAGGGGAATTGAAAAGAAAAGTACATGATTTATATATTCAATCTGAGTCATTCCATGTTAGGCTTGATTCTAAGGCCACACCTTCTAATCATATATTATCCAATGTGATTCACACTATGTTCCCTCAATATTTTTTTGTACCTACCTTTCCTCTAATTGATGGATATGGATCCATATGAGCTCGTTAAGACCTTTTAATATTCTATTGGAAATAATTATATGTGATATATATTATTACTTGAGTAGTTTCCTAAAATATTGGTCAGTATGACTTTAGATTGGTTCCATATCTTACCTATAAAATCATTACATGCATATCTTACATTGTAACTTGCTTTCTTAAAACAATTTTTTAATAATAATGGAATTATAGATACATTCAAGTGTATCTCATCTATGCAACAACATAAAAATTAGAGTGTTCATTATTATTTCCTTAAGTTTAAAAGTTACATGCATTCTCTCATTCATTAACCATAATATGTAGAAAATAAATATATGTTTAGTGAAGAATTTTTATGCCCATTCAAAAACATGTTAATACATAGAGACTATGTATTTTAACCATATTTTTATGTAGTTTTCATACATTAAGAAGACATTTTTACATCACGTGAGAATAATCAATACATTCATGGTCATTTCCATTATCCATATACATTGTGATAAGTCATATACAACATTGTGTAACAAGTGAAAGATGCATCCAACAAATCAAACACCATCCTTAAATGGATCATTGAAAATGCCAAGTTCTTTGAAGATCAACATGAAATATTGAAAAAATTATCAAACCTTAACTTAATCATATAACCATCCATTTGACAACCAAATTTGAAACATATGCTAAAATATTACAATATAATAAATTTTTGGGTACCATAGCATTAGAGGGCATACAACAAATAAATATAGTGTTAGGTGACCCCTTATCCAACGGAAGCACAATTGATTACTTTCTTATAATCAATTAAACATGGAATTATACCAGAATGATAAAGTAACTAGAAACTTGAGACAACAAAGAATTTGAGAGACAATACACACTCTTGTATTAGATATTACTAGAATAAAATACAATAAGGAAGATGCCACTTCTTCCTCCACCTCAAAGGCTTGCCACACCTCAAGACCTTCTTCCCTCTCTCTCTTGCTCAACACAACAACTCTATAGCCTGAGTTATTATCCCTCCTTGAATGCTTCAGCTGATCTCCTTGACCTTACACCTGTAGATCTCCTTGACCTTGCTTGCTTCAATGCTTTTACTTGCCTTCTTGATCATTACAATACATGCCTCATGGGTATTTAAATAGGATCCCATGGTTACAAAAATAGGAATCTAACTACAATAATTAGACATGCAGCTTGTGACTATAATTAGTCATTTGACATGCAAACACTCGCTTCACTTAACTTACTATTCGTCAACAGCAGTTCTGGAACGCACAGGCGACCGACGCCGGTCCCTGCTTGCCTGGTGCTGTCAACGTCCGCCAACTCTCTGCCGTCACTAGTTTCCTTCTCCACTGTCTGTGACCGATGTTGATTATACTGCCGATGCCGGTTCTTCTGGTTCTTCAACATCCTCTTCTTTGTGTCTGCAAATAGTTGAAGCTTTTAGCTCCACACCCTAACAATCTCCCACTTGGAGATAAACAGCTGCTACTATACCTATACCTATACACCATCTATTTTGTTCCTTTGGCTCTGTATCCCTCTTCAAAGTCACTCTTGAAGACCAACCACCACGCAAACCTGTGATGTTATACCTGTCACTTATGCCACAAGAATTTTGTTGCTCCCAAATTCTTCATGACATACTTCTGAACCAACTCTACCCTTAGCTCAGAAAACTCCCTGTATGTGAAACCCTGCAAAAAGTAACACAATACAGTAACAGGATAATGTATCTAATATTATCTAGCCTGGTAAAGATAAAAAACAATGGTCAAACCTCCATTGTCCTGCAGCTAACTCAAGACCATATACCATAGCCTTCTGTCTCACGTGTCCATCCACTCTCTTCTCTAAAATGGGAATCCATCCCTCTATCCAGTGCTTACTTCCAGCTGACAACTCTACCAACAAATACCTATTTGGCTCTACTCTAAGGACTCACACTCCTCATCCATGCCAAGCTCCCACTGTTTCTAGATTCTACCTGCATTGCTTCCTCTATCTTCCTAGTTCTTGACTATCAGTAAGCAATATAAAGAAGGTGAACAATGAATATGAGGTTCACATACCTTTTCTGACCTCTATATGGGTGTTTGAGACTCCTTGACAGCTAACTATCCACCCATCATCTATTCCAGTGACTGATCTCGGCCATCTCCCAGTCTGCTCCCGACCAATGTCAGTTCCCTACACTGACCCTGACTACCGACGTCGTTACCTTTGGCCGACGCCGGTGTCCCCCTACCGACATCGGTACTTATGACCAACATCAGACTTCTCCTGCCCAACCTACCGACCCTACTGGTCTGCACATGACCGATGTCAGTGTCTGGCTGACCGACGTCGGTTCCAAGTGACCGACGTTGGTGTCTGTGTGTTCCTGTGAGTGATGAATTCTTCATTTGCAAGCTCATCTTGGATCATATCTCTATCCATACTACCCTGCTCAGATTTATTTAGTGCCTGTAACTGTTCTCTGGCCTTCATCTCCTCTAAAAACACCAAGACTTCCCTATTCTTGTCAAAAGCATCAAATTTCCTTTTCCTACAATGAACTCTATCTATGCTTTCTGAATCTGAACACATACCTTTTGAATCAAGAACATCCATTCCCTTCTTATTTATGTGACCCAGCCTATTAGACCACATCTTCGAATCTACAGTTGAAGTAGATAAACCAGAAGTAGAATCAGTAATACAAGTAGATAGATAAAGAGTACCTACTTTCTTACCTCTAGCTAATACAAGTGCTCCCTTGGTAACCTTCCAAGAGTCCACTGTGAGGGTTATTGTGCATCCCTCATCACCCAACCTTCCCACAGAAATCAAACTCTGCTTCAAAATTGGAACATGCACGACTTCCTTCAACACCCATGTGTTGTCTATCTGCAATTTCAGCTGCACTTTCCCTTTGCCAACTATCTGACAAGGTGTACCATCCCCTAAATAAAGCACTCCAAAGTCTCCTTATTCATACTCATGAAACAAATCTCTGTTTGGGGATGCATGAAAAGATGAACTAGAATCTAAAATCCATGATCCTACCTGACTATCCAAAGAAAGTATGAGAGCATCCTGTACCACAATATTTGCATCTTTTGCTTCTTCTTTACCTTCAGGTTGATTCTCTTTATCTCGCAACCAACACTCCTTCTTTGTATGTCCTTTCTTTCCAAAAAACCAGTAGGTAATACCTTTGGATTCGGATCTCCTTCCCAACCTTGATTTCCCTTGCTCAATCTTCTCCCTTTGCCTTCCCCTGCTTTCTGCACTTAGAGCATTTCCTAATGATTCACCTGTGCTTCTCCTACGTATTTCCTCATTCAAGATCACACTCACAACATCATCAAATTTTAATATTTTAGAAGCAGATGTAGAATTACTTACTGCCATAACCAAACTGTCCCAACTTTCAGGCAAAGAACATAAAATCAAGAGAGCCTTTACCTCATCATCAAAAACAATATTGACTGAAGCTAATTGGTTTACCAAACCATGGAAATCACTGAGATGAGTATGTACCAATCCACCTTCCTGTATTTGCAAAGTAAATAGTTGCTTCATAAGATATACCTTATTAGAAGCCGAGGGCTTTTCGTATAAATTCACCAAGGACTTTATCAACTCTTCTGTTGTCTTGCACTATGATAAGCTAGAAATCATAGACAATGCAAGGCTCAACCTTATGGAACCGAGAACCTTCCGATCAAGAACGTTCCATTCTTCATCCTTCATATCTGTGGGCTTGCTGCAACCCCACCCAACGGTAAGTATAGATCCTTCTGATACAGATAATCCTTAATCTACATCCTCTAGTGATGATAATTCTTGCCGTTAAACTTCTCCATTCGTAGCTTACTTTCTTCTGCCATTGCTAAACTCCCACTCAATTAGAAAACCCTGTGAATGACCTGTAATCAAAAAATATCCTGCTTCCTACAAACCATAGCTCTGATACCAACTGTTAGGTGACCCCTTATCCAACGGAAGCATAATTGATTACTTTCTTATAAGTAATTAAACATGGAATTATACCGGAATGATAAAGTAACTAGAAACTTGAGACAGCAAAGAATTTGAGAGACAATACACACTCTTGTATTAGATATTACTAGAAGAAAATACAATAAGGAAGATGCCACTTCTTCCTCCACCTCAAAGGCTTTCCACACCTCAAGACCTTCTTCCCTCTCTCTCTTGCTCAACACAACAACTATATAGCCTGAGTTATTATCCCTCCTTGAATGCTTCAGTGGATCTCCTTGACCTTACACCTGTAGATCTCCTTGACCTTGCTTGCTTCAATGCTTTTACTTGCCTTCTTGATCATTACAATACATGCCTCATGGGTATTTAAATAGGATCCCATGGTTACAAAAATAGAAATCTAACTACAATAATTAGACACGTAGCTCGTGACTATAATTAGTCATTTGACATGCAAACACTCGCTTCACTTAACTGACTGTTCGTCAACAGCAGTTTTGGAATGCACAGGCGATCGACGCTGGTCCCTGCTTGCCTGGTGCTGCCGACCTCGGCTGACTCTCTGCCGTCGCCGATTTCTTTCTCCACTGTCTATGATCGACATCGGTTATACTTACAACATCGATTCTTCTGGTTCTTTAGCATCCTCTTCTTTGTGTCTGCAAACAGTTGAAGCTTTTAGCTCCACACCCTAACATATAGTGCATTAAGAAGAAAAAACCAAAATTTTATCAATTAACGTGTGGTTAAACTTGACACATCAACATAGAAGCCACATATTTACCACTCAATTCCTAAGGAAATGTCACCTACACATAAACATTTACCAATAAAGGTTGCCAACTATCCCATAGAGACTCATTATTTGCATATAGGTTGGTAGAAGAATGTGGATTGTAATGTTGTGTAGGATATTTGTCCTATTTTTGTGCATTATGCACTCATTTTGTTGATGTATAAGTCTATTTTGTCCTATCTTCATGACTTGTAATAGGCTAGAATATGAAGAGACTCCACTTTTGGCACCAAATATAAGAAGAAGATGAATAGTCATAGACTAAAAGAAGAGAGTTCCACTTTTTAAGAGATCAATAGAGATTTTTTGGTTATGGTGACATGTGTGATTTCTTACTATGTTCCTTACATGTGTTCTCATATGTAATGTTTTGGTTACTTTATATTTAACTATTGTTAATGTATTATTTTAGTCTATGCAATATTGGTTGTTCTTAATTCCTCAATAACACATGATAATTAGTGTTTCTTATGTTTTTGTCATCCAAATTCTTATATTTATATAATAAAGTATCTTGCACACATGAAGTATATCATAGCTATCCTTATCCTTAAAATGTTATGATATTTCATGAACCTCTAGTAATAATGGTGTGGTGAGCATGAAAACTCCTTTTGTATGGAATTATGCTAAAATGGTTATCAGGTCAGAGAGATATTGAGATATGGTTAGACCAAAGGATATGTAATTTCATAGAAGAAGAATAAAAAAGGACTGGTCTTACCATTCAAGAGATCATTTAAGAGCATATTTATAGAGAGATTTATGAAATTTACTAGTTTGAGTTGCCTAAATTATTAGATAACTAGATAGCATGGTTGGAATATTATTTTTTTAACCCAAGGATAGAAGAAACTATAATCTAGACTGAAGAAAAGATAGATTGATTGTAGATATTGAAACTGACTGGACAAGAACAATAGATCATCGGGTTTCTACTATAGTAGATAGATATATAACTGAGTTTTTAGTGTAAGGATACATAACTTTTGAAGCTATGAAGGAATTTTTCAAAAGAGGAATTCAAGGGAAATTTTGGCAATGACTACCTATCCTTCTGAAGATGTTGGTTTTGGACAAGGCCATGGTGCTTACTCCATCTAATATGGAGTAGTCACTTTGGGTATATAGGGGTGTGTGAAAAATGATAGTGAATGATGATTAGATAAGTAGATAAGGCTTGAACATAAATCCATAATGGATACATAAGGGAATAAGAATCAAAATAAGAGTCTAGATTCAAAATGTGAGCTACACTAATAGAATCGATGGAATAAATAGAAAAAATAACCAAGTAGTTGTGAGTAGAGTTAAGAGTAGCAATAAAATAGATGAATAATGAGTAGGAAGATGTGATGAATGAGAATAAAGAGATGATTAATGAAGGATGAATAAAGATGAGATGAAAGAAGAAGATGAATGTTGGAATAAATAAAGAAGTGATGAAGAACAAGAGGTAGAAGAGATGTTTGAAGATGAAGATGAGAATAGTGTAGAGGTAGATTAGTTAGATGATAGATGTAGTGCATAGCTACATGAATGGGTATTAGTAGAATAAGGACATGAAGTATTAATCAAAGAGGTAGAATAGAGTCGTAGAGTAATTATAGGTTCAAGATTAGAAGAAGAAAAATTTACAAGAAAGAATCATTCACTAAAAAATCACATGTCCCTACAACCCAATTTATTATATTTTAGTAGAATTTTTTAACCATAAGAATAGGTAGACAGTAGTTGGGAAGGTCCATTTTTAGAGCAAGTACATTTTTGGGGTACTAAAATTGAAACAACCTCAATTCATAAGGCTTTAAAGGCCATAAGGTTTGTTGAAACCAAGCAAAGAAAAGTAGGAAATACAAAAAATAGAGTACATAAACAAACTCACTCAGTACGTAGGTATATCTTCTTAGTTCATAGGCAAGATCATATAATAGATCCCTTTGACACTAGTTTATAATTTAGGTAATTTAGGAGCATTTATCAACCTAATAACATATGATAGGTCTGCAAACCCTGAGTAGTACTTCCTAACATGTGAGATGAGATGGAAAGTTAAGGGTATTACTGATGAGGCTATTAATAAGTATGAATTAATAGGGGGCCTCAATGGAATATCCCTTGAATTTATATTAATATAGATATCACTTAGGTATATCTATATTAGGTTAAAGAGTGGCTCATCATAGAATTTAAAACCAAGAAATGTACAAGTCAGACTATTTAAGACCTAAAGGAGATTAGAAAAAATTTAGCAGAATTAGTCTATGATTATGATCACATGTTCTCACATGTTATGAATAAGGTGGAGTTTTCTTTATAATATAAATATAAAGCTACATGGTTTGTCAAAGGACTACATTCTAAGATCAAGTTTGCTATAGGTGCAAACCCAATATGAAACTAAATCAAATGCTAGCGCTGTTGCTCTTTAGGTGGAGAAAATTAAAGATTATGGGGAAACCCCATAATGTATTATAATATTGAATATACATTTCAAGATTTTATGAAAAGGAGGGGAAAATATCATGAAACAGATAAACATAAACTAAATCTATGGTGCATGGAATGTTGAAGGAAAGACATCATAGGAATGATTGTCTTAAAGTCAGGATAGAGTTCTATGAAACCTATAGAGTAGTAAGGCACGCAACAATGCAACATCATCTTTACAATATTATGTAAAAAGCCCATAGATTTTGTATTGTGATATTTTAAAGTTGCATAATCATAATGAAAATAATTTTAGGGCTTTGAGGAGCTCAAATAAGATATCACAAAGAATATATTTGTTGTCATTGTACAACAAGTATCCTCGGTGAAGTAAATGATTCCAAGCCCAAAGGTCGATAAGGGTTATACAAACCAAGCAGGTTCACCTTAGTACCATCCCTAAGGTCTGGCTAAATGGAAGCTTCATCAATTTTAACACTACCATCATCACAATACTAGTATGCAATAGTTTGGAATATGGTAATAACATAACAATAGCAAACTATTTGGGCTGCACTAGTTGCACAACAATAATTTGGGATTCGAGATAATACCTAGAAAAATTAGAATTGGAATACAACATAGTAATAGGGAAGTTATAGAGGAGGTTATTATTCAAATATAGGAGGATTTAAGGGAAGATACAAAGGGGGTTACCAAGGTGGCAGGGGAAATAATTACCAACACCCTTCTTTTCAATGTTACTTATGTGAAGACTATAATCATGTACAATGCAATTTCCCTTTGAATCCCCAAAGATAATCTTACTATGCATATTATAGGGTATATGAGTAGCATGAGATAGAAGATTGTCCTATTTTGGAAAAGCAAAGAAAGGAAAAGTCCATTAGGAATGTTAACATGGTGAATGCGTAGCCTAAGAAGGTTACATTTATGAATGATGTTACAAGACACTAGCACATAGAAGAGAGGATTGCCTTCTCTTGAAATGCCTCAGGACCATGGAATCTAGAAATCAAAATAGGATAAATACCTAAACATAGCTATAGAAAACGGGCTCATGTATGAAGCTGCATAGATGTTTAAAAATATTTAACACCAAAACACTACTAAAGGATATGCTACCATAATAGATGCCCAAATGTATGGTCAGATTATGCACATTATGTGTTGGGATGAAGTTGTTACTACACTAATAGATTTACTAAAGTTGGTAAGTACAATGTGTAATGAAGACATTTCTTAAAACATCACAAACTTTCTACATAATTTACTGGAGTATGTGCAGCAAGGGCAATAGAAGATAGAAAACCTTATTTGGTATGTAAAAATAAAGAAGCTATGGGATGTAGATGTGTGAATCAACATTAAAGTTGAAATATTTGAAATTATAAATGTTGTTTTTTATTTTGTTAGCACGATCAGCATGATCCCCAAGTATACATGGGAGGTGATTGGATGTCTGGTTCTAAGTTACATCCCAGTGAGTCTGAGTTTAGTAGACTATGAAAGATTTGAACCCATTGGAAGATTAGAAGATGTTGAGATCAAATTCACAGACTAAGCCTACAAGGTGAATTTGAATTCATTGATATGAAGTTAGTAGTAACTCATTACCCTGCACTAATTGGAAATAAATGGGCATCTTATGGTTAGATGACTATCAATATTATACGTAATTAGCTAGAGTCACATCAAGGAGATAATATTGTAGTCATTCCTTTACATAAGGTGCACAAACCCTACATCATTCTAGTTGAACTAGACTCTCCTTATGTTGCATAAAAAACCAATTGAATGAAGGTAAAATGTGAAGAGATCCCAAAATCTCTACGCATAGCTGAGTGTAATTTATTGTAAGATCATATTAAACCTTAGGTGCAATCTTTACTCACTCAGCAGTTGAATATGTTTGAACAATGGAAGCCCAAACCAGTAGTTACTCAACTATTTTCACCTCAAATTTTCATAGAGGATTATGCATCCATGTCTGTTAAATCCCCTACTTATTTAGAATTTTATTTTCTCTATCGAGAAGATAATCATATGTAGGATTATATAGATTCTATTAGAGAAGGCACCTTGCCTTGGGAAATAGCTTCATCTATTAGTGGAGACTCAGATATGCATCTACTCAACTAGGCTCATGGTTATCATGAACTCCATCCTATGAGAATGTTGTTTACCATGGAAACACAACTTCATTCATATTATGCAACTGAAGACATCAATCAATTCATTATGCACCTACAAGTTCATGTGACTATGTTTAGCTAGTGGGTTAGTGCCTCGAATTATGCTTTGAAGGGAGTTGTAGTGACATGGTGTATAATTCATATAGATGATTAGATTGATTAGGATGATGCATACAAAATTATGATTAGTAGGTTTCAACTACCATAGGTCATCACAAGTAATTAGCCTTACTTTTAGGAAGGTGAGTGCCCTAAAATCCATATCCATAAATGTGTTGAGGTTTGGATTAAAAAATGGGTGGCACCTAAGTACTATAAGGTTCATATCTTTCATTACACACTTGCCCTTTTACCATTAGCCTAGTATATGCATCAAGAACATAGGTGGGAGATAAAGAATTGGGCATAAATGTAGAGATACTTCATATAGACTTTTGTGCTTGAAGATGAGAATTATGTGGTTCATAATGTGTTGCTAAAAATCAAAATTTTCTTATGCCATAGGTGCACAAAAGATTGAAGCACCATGAAAGAGTATATTACATAGAAGAATAGATAATGTGATCTAAATATAACATTACAAAGCTATAAAGTTACCAATAAGGAAGAAAAATCTCTTATGTAGTTGTGCCATCGAATACAGGATGAAGAGGAGGAAATTGAAGATTTAGATATTGATGGTGATATTGATCTGATTGATTTGTTATGAATCTATATAATCCATTGAAGAATCAATAGAACCCATTGAAGGATTATATAGATTATATAGATTCATAACCCAATAGAACCATTAAAGGATCAAGATACATAACCCATTGAAGAATAAAAGATGTGCAACATATATATTCCAAAGCAAGAAGGGTAAAGAATGATATAATAATCTATTACTAAGGAAGAGCATAAGATTTATCAGTAACTTATTAAAAACCATGTGGAAAACATCAAAAGTGAGGATATTACTAAATGGGCACATATAAGTGACTATTGGATTGAATTTGAAGCTTTAGAATCTATGCAACTCCTAAAAGATTATCAAGATGTGTTTCCCATAAAATTTTAGAAGTTAGAGGACTAGATCCTTCCCTAGGTGAAATGCATATTAAAGTCAAGGAGTGTGCATGACCCATCAAGAAAAGGATGTATAAATTGAATCTAAAAATGAATTTGAAATTCAAGGTTAACTTGATAAAATGCAAGACATAGGTATAATATATCTCATAGAGAAGGTAAATTGGGTTAGTACCATGGTATTACATCCTAATAAAATAGGGGAGACCAGATCATGTGGTGATTATCAAATTTTGAATGATGCATGTGTGAATGATCCATTTATTATTCCCTTCATGGATGAAGTTTTGGAATCTATCACAAGTCATGAAGTTTAATCTTTTATGGATGACTTCAGTGACTATCGTTAAATACCCATCACAAAAGAATATAGATTTAAAATAATGTTTACCATAGAATAGGGATCCTTTACATACAAGGTAATACCTTTTGGCCTTAAAAATGCACCTATAATTTTTTCTAGATTAGTGGTGGTTGCATTTAAGGATTTCATTCATGACTTCCTAGAATTTTATCTAGATGATTAGGAAATCTTTTCTTTGTTTAAATAACACTTGTCTAAGTTTGCCTCATGTTAGAATGTTGTCAAGCTCTATGCATTGCCCTAAATTTGAAAAAGTGATTATTTTTTAAACCTTTTGGTGTCCTATTAGGTCATGTAGCATGAAATGAAGGGATTTTGGTGGACTAAGCCAAAATTATAGTCATTTTTAGTATACCTCCACCAGTCAGCTCCATAGAAGTCTGATCTTTTCTTGTTCATATAGGGTACTATCAAAAGTTTATCAAGGGATATGCAACCAATTTTTCTTCATTGGAATATTTGTTGCATAAAGGTATGAAGTTTATCTAGACTTTTGAGTGTCAAGTAACTTTCATATAACTGAAGCATAAATTGGTCACTACACCTATTCTCTTCTTTCCATATTAGAATAAGCCCTTTCATGTGTAAATTGATGCTTCTAGTATCATAGTTAGTTTTTTACATGCACAACAAAAAGAAGTTGGATTAGACCACCCTATTCATTTTATAGGCCAAAATTGCCAAAATTCATCTGACATAAAAATATTACATAACAACTAAAAGGGAAGCACTGGATATAGTGTTCACACTATATAAATTTTGACATTATCTTCTTGTGACACCATTTGAAGTTTTCATGGATCATCAAGTTATGTGCTACCTAATCAATAAACCTATGCTCAGAGGATACATTTCAAGATGGTTAATGCTTTTTCAAGAATTTTAATTTTACATCAACATCAAACTAGGTAGAGAAAATGTTGGGTCGAATCATCTCAATCGCATCACAAATCAGGAAGAACCATAAGAATTACAAGAAGATTCTCCTAATGCCCATCTATTTTTGAGGTAATTGCTAATTTCCTAGAATAAGGAATATTCCTTATACACTACCAAGAAAGTGATAAGAAATAGTTTATCACCAGAGCTTTGCCATATACTATTATAAATAGACTCTTGTATCATTTGGGAAAGGATGAAGTACTACATAGGGTAGTTCTGGAACATGAATGACCACATATATTATAAGGACACTAAGGAATAGTAGGATGTCATTTTACTATAGAATATACTACAAGGAAATTGTTATAAAGTGGGTTATGGTGGCCAAAAAATTTTAGGATGCACATAGAGTAGCACAACATTGTGAGGTATGTTAAAAAAAGGGTAAGCCACTCCAAATGATGAAATGCCCTTGCAGCCTATGTTAGTCAAATAACCTTTTGAATAGTGGGGAATCAATTTTGGGACCGAATAATTCTTTGAGTAAACACAAAATAGCTTGGTATATTATCACTATGATAGATTATTTTACCAAATGTTTTGAAGATGTTATGAAACCTACCTATGAGGCCAAGACACAACAAAGTTCCTTTATGATAATATCATCACAGGGTTTGGATTCCCCATAGATCTTGTTAATGATCGAGGGACACACTTCCTAATTAATATTATCAAATATATTACTAAATAATTCATAATTTCCCATCATAAAAGTATTGCATACCATCTACAAGCTAACAGCCAAGCTGAAGCTTCTAATAAATTTTTAGGAAAGATGTTGACAAAGATATGTGATGTCAAGAGGGATGATTGGGAAGATCACCTTCCTATGATTCTTTGGGATTATCAAACACATTATAAGAGTGCTACAAGTTGTACTCCATTTTAGTTGGTCTATGAGCTTAAAGAAGTAATGTCGATGGAATACTTAGTACCTAGTCTAACACATTGCAATGGTTATGAGATAAGAGGATCGTGAGTCTCTCATAAAGAATCTTCTCAAATTGATTAGGATAGATGAGTACCAATGTAGAGCATCTTGGAAATAGGAATTTCATAAGCAAATCCAAAAAGCATGGCACAATAGGAACCTGTACCATAAGAAAATTCACAAAGATCAACCAATTTTGTTATATGATAGTTGCTTCAAAGCATTTCTAGGTAAATTATAGATTAGGTGGAAATGGCCTTACATTATACATGAAATATCATAGCAAGGAACCATTTTCTAGGATAGGTGAATGGTTTTAGGCTTAAGACCTACCACTAATAGTCTTAATTGATCTCTTTTTAAAAAATGAGTGAGTGTTGAGTAACATTGAGTAAATTAGGATTTCCCATTTCTATATGTTTTCTTGTGTGTTTCTTTTTCTATCTGTGCATGTGTGTGTTTGTAGATGATATATTTAATAGATTTTGGAACTAGGATAAAAAGTGTAATGTGTGCCAACCATGTAAAAAATAATTTAGGTGTGCCATTGTTGATGTCAACAAGAGTGAAAATAAGCAATTAAGTTTAGTAAATGTACTATCAAGTCACATCAGCCAAGATCTCTATCATATAGTGTTTATCCCCAAGATATTAGTGCTAGATTCAAGGCTCGATTGATCTAATATTCACCAAATTGGTGGCCAATCAACATCATATGTTCATACTCTAGTATGGACAACAAAAAATATAACAATGTATCTTGACACATATGCCAATAATTAACTACCTTAATTTCTAGATCAAATAAGATTTGCCACATCAGTATTCACATTGATATCAAAGGGTTAACTTAGCATGGCATTTACAAGAAAACCAATAGGCATGAAATATATAAAGGCATAAGGTTGTAAACCAAGTCTACATTTAATTCTTTTAACTATTTTACAAGCTAAAGTTTAAGAGCTGAACCAATTTCGCCTACACAGAAAGCAAAAAAATTCTCAATTTCAGTATTATTTATATCATGGATTGATCGTAGCTCATCAAAAACTTAACAGATGCTCAGAAGGAAGTAATGGACATAGAACTTGCACTTTAGCAAACAAAATACACGTATCCAAATCCATTTTATTATCTTTGAATGGTATAATAGAAAATTTTTAGACCAGATCTTATTAATGCTATTCAACCACTTTCTCTAACAGCCCCACATCAATTATAAAAAATGAACATTGAGCACCTAATTTTCATGCCCACCTTTGATGGTTTGGGGGAAATTGTGAAAATCTTGCTTGGATGCTATAATGATGAAAACATTTACATTAGACCTAAGAGTATCATCCTATAACAAATTGATAAAAATGAATGAAATAATAGATTTATGAAATTATCTGAAGCACTGAAATGATTATATTGATCATAGACCACTTTGAGGGGGAAGCCTCCTTTGACCAAGCTCAATACAATAAATTCGTGGATGCCTTCATTGGCCTCAACACTTATAAATGAATTCTAATCTAAGACACTACTACTTGCCATGAATGTGGGATAAAACAAAATTCTCATGAGATGACTTACAAAGCATATGCATCCATAGAAACTACTAAACTAACAAAGTAAAGAGAAGAGATATCATAGGTTCATAACATCCTCTCCCTCTTAGAAAAAGCTTTGCCCTCAAAGCTTCAAATGTGGGAATTGGTGTTGAATCTAAAATAGTGGTTCCCATATTACATCCTCTAGTTGCATTTTGTGACACTAAATTAAAAACTTGGTGATAGAATGGGAGCAAATTTGGCATGTGCACCTATCTAGGATTGCTTCCAGCTCAAGAAGAATGGATCCTTCATTATCAAGTTCTGGTAGAATAGTTTTCACTCTAATGTTTATGCTAAGAACTTTCTTTAGATAAGGGATATGAAATACTAGTTGAATTTGAGAGGAAGGTGGGAGCTCCAACTTATAAGAAACTGACCCAATCTTCTAAAGAACCTTATAAGGCCCATAGAACTTGGGAGCTAGATTATGACACCCTTTGAGTTTTAGGGAGGATTGCTTGTATGTATTCAAGTGAATAAAAACCATATCACCCACTTGAAAAGTATGCTCAAAATGATGTTGATATGCCTATTGTTTCATTCAATTTTGTGTTATATGAAGATTGTCTTGTAGGGTACTGATGATCTAATCTTGGGTTCAAAGAATTGTGTCGACCACTTGAATTGATGAACTATTGGGAGTGTATGGAAGGAACACTAGTGGTGCTTGACCATAGATTGCTTCATATGGATTCATTTTTGTTGAAGTGTGGTAGGATGTATTATACCATCATTCAATGAGAGGGAGCCACTTTTCCCACTAATATTTTTTTTTTGAGGTGAAGCAACGAAGAAATTTTTCCAAGAATTTGTTGACAATTTTAGTTTGGCCATCTATTTTTGGATGATACCCAAAACTCATATTTATTTGGGTGCTAGTGCATTGAAATAGTTTTGTCCAAAAATGGCTCATAAAGGTTACATCACGATCTGAGATAATGGATGAAGGAAGGCCATGAAGATGAAAATCTGGTCTAGGAAAAATTATGTGACTGTGGAAGTGATATAGGGATGGTTGAGGGCACAAAATGACTATATTTGGAGAGACAAGCAACCACAACCAAGATCACTATTTTTCCTATAGATTTAGGGAGCCTCTCAATGAAATCCATAGAAACATCAATCCAAATCCTAGTAGGGATGGTCAAGGGTTTGACCAACCTAGGGATGAGTGTTGTTTCACCCTTGTTGCATTGGCAAGTATCACATTCAGCCACCATCTGTTGAATTGCATTTTTCATTCCCTTCCAAAAGAAGTTATGTGATGCCCACTCATAAGTTTTGATAAACCTTGAGTGCCCTATGGATGGATAAGCATGGATTTCATAGAATACATCCTACTAAAGATCCATGCTCTAGGGAAGCACTAGATGACCCTTATATTGCAAAGAAGCACCATCCCATGAATAATGTTGTATAACTAAGGGGTTAGTGGAAAAATATTAAATTATTGGAGATAATGAGGAGCCATTGACATACCCCTACTGTATAGTGTCAAACTAATTAGGAATAGGCATGGAAATAGCTGAAAGGGAAACTTGGTTTACAAATATGTGAGATAGATCATCAGCCACAATACTATTCTTACCCTTCTTGTAAGTGATCTTTTAGTCATAACCCATGAGTTTACTGACCCATTTCTATTGTGATGGGGTGGAGACCTATTATTCCAAGAAATATTTCAGACTTTGGTGATCAATTTTGATGCAAAAATGATTTCCTAATAGGTATGGCCACCACTTCTATACTACATGAAAAATGGCCATCATTTCCTTCTCATAAGTAGAGAGTGATAAATTCTTACCAAAAATGGCCTTGATGGTGAATGCAATGGGACATTCTTCTTGGATGAGAATAGTACCAAGTCCAATACCACAAGCATCAATCTTAATAGTGAAGGTCTTAGAAAAATATGGCATAGCTAGAATAGGTGTAGTACACATAGCTTGTTTTAATTTTTTAAATGCATACTCAACAACTTGTGTCTAAGTAAAAGCATCTTTTTTCAACATAGTTGTCAATGGAGCTGCAATATTTCCATAATCCTTGGAAAACTTTTGATAGTATCCAGTCAATCCCAAAAAAACATGGAGGCTCTTGAGTGTCTGAGGATGTGTCCAATTTATCATGGCAGTTATTTTTTCAAGATCTACTCAAACCCCTTGGGATAACACAATATGCCCAAGATACTCCACTTCATCTTAGCCAAAAAGTACATTTGGACTATTTTTCATAAATATGATGGTTAGATAGAAGTTGTAGTGTGAACTTTAGATGTTAGAGGTGCTTAGACCATGTTTTACTATAGATGAGGATATCATCGAAGAAGACTAGAATGAATGTCCATAGGTAGGGCTGAAATATTTTATTCATCAATGCCTATAATTTTGAAGGAACATTAGTGAGGCCAAAAGGCATGACCAAAAACTCATAATGGCCATCATGCATGTGAAAAGTTGTCTTAGGGATATCATCCTCATGAAGCCATATCTAGTGATATCTAGAGTGAAGATCCAACTTGGATATAAAATATGCACCACGAAGCTCATCAAGAAGCTCATCAATAATAGGAATCAAGAACTTATCCTTGATTGTGAGGTGATTAAGTTCATAGAAATCAACGTAAAGGCACCATGACCCATATTTTTTCAAAATAAAAAGAATTAGGGTGAATAATGTCATGCTTTAGTAATCCTTGAATAAGCATCTTGATCTCAATATTTTGATAAAATGGGTAGTGATAAGGCATGATGTTTGGAGGAGTGCTTTCAGGAAGGATCTGAATATGGCGGTCCTCTAGTGATGGAGGTGGTAATCCCACTGGTTCAGAAAATAAATGTGCATACCACTACAAAATGGTTTATAGATTAGAAGGAGTAGTAAAAACTACTAATGGTTGCATTTAAACAAAATGGAGTTGGGCAATGATGTTGTGTGAATTCTTCTTACGAATATTTTCCATGTGATGTGAACTTATGATGCTGAGAGATCCTAGTTGTAAGCCTTTCAATGTGTGATTTTTCCCATTGTTTGAAAACTACATCGAAAGTTTAGCAAAATCCCATAAGATGGGTCCAAGTGTACGTAACCACTGGGCTCCCAAAACAAAATCACATCCACCTAAGGGCAAGAAAGACATGGTGGAGTGAAAGTTATAATCTCCAATAGAGATATGCATATTGTGACACTTCACTTTGCAAGGCAATGCACCCTTATTGGTAGTCATGACTTCAAAGTTAGAGCAAGGATGGATAAAACAATTAGCTTGTTTGGTGATCTAAGGATCAATGAAGTTATGAGCTCTACCTAAATCAATAAGTATTATGAGAGGGACCTTCTTGAAGTAACCCCTGACCTACATGGTTTTTGGGATAGTGACTCCTTATAAGGCATGGAGAGAAATCTCTAGGTAGTCTTCTTGAGAATCAGGATTCACAATCAATTGAGCTTCTTCTAGATCATCTGTTGTATCTTAAACATCTTCCCAATCTTTAGTTGTAGGTGGAGAGTCCACATCCAATAGGTAAATATTTTTATTGACACATCGATATCCCTAAGTGATTTTATCATCATAGTTATAACACAATATTTTTTCTCTATAGGCTTGCATCTTTGCTTTAGTCAAATTCTTGATGGAGTGGTTCTAGGGGTTGACATTATTTGAGATCATTTTCAAGATATATTTTTGAAGGGAGAAAAAATAGATTTAAATCATTGCTAAACTATGATCTTATCTTTTACCAGCTTAGCCAACCCTAAGGCTTCCATCATCATGTTGGGATAGAACATTTTGACTTCAGATCATATTGTATCTTTCAGCCCACTAACAAAGTAAATATTGAAGAATTCATTAGATAATCCCTCTGTGTGATTGGCTAATTTTTTAAATTTTGTTTGATATTCTCTCACAGTTCCTATTTGGTGAAGTTTAGTGAGTGATCCAATGAAGTCATCAAAAGTAGTAGGGCCAAACCATTGTAAAACGAGGGTGCAAAAATCAAGCCATATGGGTTCATCATGAGCCTTGGTATATCAATGATACCATTGAAGGGATTCTAGTTCCAAGTGAAAGGATGCAAGCAGGACTTTATTAGCATCAAAAGTATTATGCAAACTAAAATATTGTTCTGCTTGATAGATCTATCTAGTTGGATCTACACCATTGAATCAAGGAAAATTAATCTTCATCCCATGATAATTACTAGAAGAAGAAAATACAGTGTCTGAAGAAGACTCTGGATGTCATTTTTTGTTCATGGTGGTATGTTGAAGACTGAGGTCAAGAATTTTTTCATCAAGATCTTTGTTGTGGGTCTTGAGGGAGACAATTTCATCCTCCATGTTTTTTTCTCTTTTTTGGGTTCCTACCATGACCCAAATAACATATTTTTTTTGGTAATGGATAGAAAAACTAGAGTTAAGACACATTTAGTAAACAAAGTTTTGAATTTACGTAAAAATAGAAGGGGTAAAGTGTCTTTTAATAATTTTATTGCATAGGGCAATTTTAGGAGTGAAAATGGAAAAAATTTAAAATGGTCATAGAAGGACAAAGGAGTAGAATGAGATGATGAACTAGTGGAAATTTTTTAGGAAAACAAACAAAATTAGAAGTTATGGCAAAACTTAAAAAAAGGGAAATTTGAGATTTATGGGAATTAGGAATGGAATTGGGATATGGGACCTCAAAGAATAAAATGTATAGAATGGAATTTCAAGTATTTGAATAAATTTTGAGGATCAATGGGGCTACAAATGGAGAGATATTGAAAAAAATGAAAAAAAATCTCTATATTTCTTTTCTATTTTCTATATTTTGTTTGGTGGTAAGTCCTTCGAGAGTCTATTGATACTCTATGGATGGTTTATATATTTTGGTTTCTATCAAATATATGTTTGCAAGTCCTCTGATAGTCTATGGATACTTTATTGATTGATTTGTTTGAGTCTACTTAAAATATTCTAAAACTAATAGAAATGGGCCTTGAGTTTCAATGGCTACCTAAGGGTTTTAAAAATATCACTTTGGCCACCAATTTTATCTAAGCATGTACCATTCTTTAGGAATTTTTTAGCCACAGATTAATCCCTCAGTGATAGCTCTTGGTTTTCCTCATGGATGGGAACTACTCAATCAGGAAGGGGTCATTGCCCATTCATTGGTAGGTCCTCTCAATGGGCTAGCTACTTTGGGATTCTTATGGTACTCCTCATAATGATTTTTAGGGCTTTCACCCAAGCACTTACCATAGTTATGCGGTCAAGTTATTACCCTAATCTGAAATAGATTATTATGTTATATAAAAATACTTAAATAAATTATGCAATAAAATACAATTATTTAAAGGAATTATGTAGAAGAACAGAATGAAGACTTTCTAAAGGAAAAAAATTGTGGCCCTAGAAAGTGCTCTGATACCAAATGAGAGGATCCTCCTACAACAAATTGATAAAAATCTATGAAATAATAGATTTATGAAATTAGCTAAAGCATTAAAATGATTATATTGATTGTAGACCACTTCGAGGGGGCAAACTCCTTTGAGCAAGGTCAATACAATAAATTTATGGATGCTTTCATTGGCCTCAACACTTACTTATATATGAACTCTAATCTAAGCAACTACTACTTTCCATGGAGGTTGGATAAAACAAAATTATTAAGACTTACAAAGCATATGCATCCATAGAAACTACTAAACTAAAAAATTAAAGAGAAGAGAAATCATGGGTCATAACAAGACTAAACATCACTATAGTCATCAACATAGAAGTAATGGCCTGGTTTTGGGCATATCTGCATGAGGGGATTCTTTTACTCCATACAAGACAAGAATGCCTCCTATCCTTTATGAGGTTAGAGACTTACATGTTTAGGGGTTAAGAGGATGGCAAAAGGCTGCTTAACCCCAGCATAAGGACTCTTTTAGTCAAACTTCATTTGCATTTATGCCACCACCTTCAAGTTAATAATTGTGTAGAGTACAAATTTTGGAAATTTTTTATAAAATTTTGTATTAGGGATGACTTAGTAATATAAGTGGGGCTAGGTTACTTGAAAACCCATAAAGGGTGGCTACCTAGTTATGCCAACCTATTGAAAACCCAAAAAGGTAAGTAGGTCGATATGTTACTTAGTTAAAAACCTGAAAGGGTAGATAAGTAGTGTGATAGAGGTTAAAATTGGAAATGGCACCTTGAGCAATTACTGTAAATCTTACTAGTCTAATAATTTCTTTAGCCTCTAGTCACTTGTGCATTTTTGAAGATCCTACAATGTTGTCTTGAGATGAGATAACCTTTTAAGTCTGGGAAAGTGTTGATAGAATAACATGGATTGTAAAGCTATGTAGGATATTTTTTCAATATTCATGAATTATGCACTCATTTTTTTAATGTATAAGTCTATTATGTCATATCTTCATGACTTCTAATAGGCTATAATATGAAGAGACTCTAATTTTGATGCCAAGTATGAGAATAAGATGAATATGCATAGACTGGAAATGTCTATAAATACTTTTGTTTTTAAGAATAAGAGGGTTCTAATTTTTAAGAGATTACTAGATTTTTTGGTTATGGTTACCTATGTGATTTCTTATTATGTTCCTTGCATGCATTCTCATGTGTAATGTTTTTGTTACTTTCTGTTTAGTTATTTTGAATGCATTATTTTAGTCTATACAATATTGGTTGTTCTTAATCCCTCAATAACGTAGGATAATTAATGCTTCTTATGTTTCTATCATCCAAATTCTTATCTTTTTATAATAAACTATCTGTGCACATGAAGTATATCATAACTATCCTTGTCCTTAGCATATTATGATGTTTTAGGAACCTTTGCTAACAATATAACACCTTTGGTCATTATCATTTATATGGAATATTCATGACATATGATCAATGTCAAATTAATATTTGCAACATTCCTTTGTTAGAACACTTAGATATGACATTGAAAATATAACACATGTATCATCCTCTTCATCAAAACAAGTAATTGGGTGACATTAAATTATCTATATTAGTGGTCCTCAAACATGTAATATAAGTATTATATGTTATGATCTACTTGTTTAATTACAATTCTATATTTGGAAAATCATGGTTAAAAATTATGAATGCAACATTAGATAGCATGAACACCTAAATTTGCTATTAAAAACTTTAGAAACATAAATTTTGACATAATTTGATATACTTGGACATTGTGTAAACATTTTAATCTTGACCACACTTTTATTCTATTATTATACCCATTCATTTCCTTGGCCAACTCTATTCACCAGATACACCTATTTAGGATTAGTTTAGTCTATACATGAACATCTCATTATCCTATAAAAACTTTATCCATATTTTATATCATTGATTTGAACTTCTAAGACACTACTGATAATTCTTAGATAGTGACAATTAATGCATGGGTATACCTATTCTAGTAGTTTCTAATTATACTCAATGGATATTTTTCAAATTGGGAAGTCTTCACTAGGTTTGCCTAGACATGTTTTATGGGTCGGTTACAATGGTAAATAACAAAGAGTCAATTATTAAAATAAATCCTTCCTTAGGTTCTACTCACTGATAAAATTACTTGGTCACATATTGATAGTCACTTTAAATTTTAAGCAATAAATTAAAACTAACTTGAGACATTATAAAAAAATGCATACTCATCTAAAAACCCCTCAAAGGTGTATCCCTAGAGCCAAGTTTAAATACATGAAAGTAAAATTTGCATGGTGTTAAGTGTCAATGATCAAAACATTACATTACATTATATATTGTTTAATATGTTTCACACACACATAGGTTGGATAATTTAATGTGATTTTTAAAATATTCAAGTATTGGAACATAGGCAATGCTCAATCATATGACAAGGAATTGTTGATTCTATCCAACCAAAAATACTAGCGCATTTTTTCAATGTCATCTTGTGCTCAAAATTAATATTAGGTTTTGGATATAAGTATAAGAAACATAAACATCAACACACATAACTGAAGGTGTTCTCACACAAAAGAATCATTTTTGGTACACATGGACATTGTCAACAACCATAAGACAATGCTAACTATCATAGTGGTTACTTCAATTGGTTAGTAATGTTATGAAAAAAAAGTTCTATTAAGGATTAATTCCATATTTTATCCTTACATGTGGATGACATTAATGAGAATAATATGATTGACATGTTCTACAGGGCTCAAAGATAACATCCAACTTGAGGTTTGCATGTTTAAGCCAATGTTCATTTTTGAATCCATATCATTCACTCCCTAGGTAGAGTAAAATGATTTGGTTAAAATAAAGGCTTTCACTCATGATCATGTATGTAATTTCATAGCACCATCATTTCCATAACCTACAAGATTGACCCATCATAAAATTAAATAGAAGCATGCCAAAGGGTTATGTTTTGGGTATGATAGCAAGTGGAGAAAAGGACAAAAATGTGTTAAGAAGATTTTTTTTACATTTAAGGAGCTAATGAAGATGAAAAATATGATGATGCCTTAGGTGAGGGTAGAAGATCCATGGAATGAATCTGAATATTCTCACCCTACTATATCCTATAATGCCATTTCAAGTATAATTACTCCTCAAACTCTTAAGGTTGTGGGATTTCTTAATAAATATAAGGTGATAGTGTTTATTGACATAATAATTACACATAATTTCATCAATAGTAAGTTGGTTACTCATTTGAACAATTTTATATATCAAGCTTCAAAATTTTATGTCAATATTATAGATGATGGCATAGTATTAAGATGACCATTGGGGACTTGGTAGATGCAAAAGGTTAGAGGGAAAAAACATGACATAATGAAAGATACAAAACATTTTCTGTAAAGGGTGTAAGCTCTTTTTAAAAATAAAACTAATGTAAAACAAGGAAGTGTCAGTCCTAACCCTAAAGGGCATATGCCCTTTGCAATCTAAAGGGCATACACCCTTTGGATTGCAAAGGACACATACCCTTTGCAAAGGGTTATATCCTTTGTAAAAGGTGTACCCCTTTGCAAAGGGCATACACCCTTTTGAAATGTGTGTGTGTGTGTGTGTGTATTTCAAATTAGAGTTTGTTGTTAAGTACTTTTGACTACAGTTTTTTTCCATGTTTGGTGTTTTGCAAGGATATATTTACTAAAATAAATGTTAAGTATAAGTACATTTTATATACTTATATTTTAAATTTATTTTACTAAATATAATAAATTAGGACCATGCGGCATATTCTAAAATTGATTACAGAGATATAGGAGTTATCACTTAGAAGTTAGTTTTTCAAATTCTATTCTAGTTAGTACTTCATTTTCAGAATTTTAGGATCAAAAGATAGAATGAGAAACAAGGTTACAAATCATGTTACATATGTAATAGATCTATACCATTGAATAATACATGTCTATTTTGCCTACTTAAGTATTCCCTATCTACTTTATCTACTTGAGTATGCTCCACCTAATTAAACACCCAAGTCATGGCTTGATCTTAAAGAGTACACCCTACTTAAATACACAAGCCATATCTTGATATTTACTATTCCCTATTGGTGTCAAATTAAGTGTTCCACTTACTCAACCTAATCTACTTCAAGGTCCTCTAGAAACTTGCTCGCAATTAGGTCTCTTCCTAACCATAAATTTTCCTTTAGTCTATCACAAAAAGGTCTTTTGATTATTTTTATTTAAATACTAATGACCTTATTCTTTAGTATTATCTCTTGACTTCTTAGCCTATGTATTTAGATCAAAAGACACTTTCAATGACTTAAAATAGGGTAATCCATCCCAAGATAGTAATCTACCTTCAATAAAAACCCTTCTTTGACTCCTAAAGCATTCAATGGTACATCCTAAGTTCTTTGAATAATACTATGAGGGTTTTACCAATTATTTGACTCAAGCTTCTTTATGCATGAAAAAATTCAACTCAAAACTCAAATGATAATAACTCTACCCTTTATAGGCCTATTAGGCCAAATTCTATCTCTTAAGGACTTGATAAAAAGAGGTCTAAAACTACCTTGTTTCTTTGACTCATTCAATTTAAAAACTCAATGAAAATATCAAAACAATGATACAAGACTCATAGGTATCTTTACACAAGCTCAAGATACCAATTAGATCACCAAAGTGCCCAAAAAGTTGACTAACTCCTAAGCACTGCTATAGTATTGTGTATGGGCATGTTTGGTCTTGAAAAGGTGTTATTAATATAATATCATCAAAGGATTCTTATAAAACTTTATTAAAATGTTTGGAGACTATCTCTGAGGATAAGAGACCAATTTCCTTTCTTGCTTTCTTAAGAATTAAAATTCAATGGAAACTCTACTCTTTAGGTTTGGATGGCCTAATCTGCTTACTTGGAAGGATATTAACTTGGCTTAACTATCAAATACTTTGAATCAATTTACTTGTAAGTATTCTATAGTTTTTACATAATAACATTGGACCTTTAGAAGAGGTTTATACTCAATCAACAAAGTTAGAGATGTACAATACTTGGAATTTGCTATCTTTTCCTTAGAATCTTATTAACATTATTCTCAACTTAGAAAATGAACTTTAATTAATGGGTATATCAATATGCATAAATGAATATCCTATAGCATGCTACCTATATCATATATATAGTAATGATTCAATCATTCTTATATTACATCTACCACATACATGGTACTACATGTAGGTATTCGATCACTCATACATGACATTTTCTTGTGGTCATGATATGGTCACTCA
Source organism: Torreya grandis (assembly GCA_037957365.1). Classification (NCBI taxonomy): domain Eukaryota; kingdom Viridiplantae; phylum Streptophyta; class Pinopsida; order Cupressales; family Taxaceae; genus Torreya; species Torreya grandis. Next base: position 5,067,149 of record JARHVA010000503.1, on the reverse strand, counting down.
TATGGGACACAAATGAAACTAATAAACCTAGTGAACTTTATTTCCACCTTAACCATTAACCCCTAACCCTGAACACTAAACTTTAAACCCTAAACATTGAAATCTAAACCCTAAGCCATAAACCCTTAATCATGAACACTAAATCTTGACCAAATTTGACTTTTAGGTCAAATTAGGGCACCCCTAGTAAAAAAACATGGATTGTTAGGTCTATAAATAAGTATAATATAGTTTAATGAGGTGTTTTATAGGTTAATTTATGTCAACTAATGTTATATTAGCTTTGGTCAATTAGTTTTTATCTCCTTACATCATTTTTGGGTCATTTGAGAGGTCAAAAAGGTACATTTAATGCTTTATACGAGTCTATTGGGAAATGTGCAAGTGTCAAAAAATTATTATATGCCCCATGTGTCATTATAAGTCTTATATAGCTAAAACTACTAAAAATATGGTAGGTTGTTTAGAGAAAAGGCAATTTCCTTGACAAAAAAGCAAGAAATGGCACTTGTACAATTGCCTTGGGAAGTGTGCCACTTGTAAGAGGTTGAAATGTGACACTTCAGCTTCCCCAAGATCAATACAACCTTTGGTTTTATTTGAAAGTGTTATTTCTTGCTCAAAACCATTTTACTCTTGTTTCACCTTTCTAGACACATAAAAGTGATTTGTAGGTTTGTATTTGGTACGGTCAGCACAAGGGGTTTCATTCATAATGATTTTGGGAGGTTGTTGTAAACTAAAATTCCTTCATTTTCATATCAATATTTTTTATAATGATCAATTGTGCTTTATGAATCATCCATTTGAAGTTGATTGTTCAAATTTCCCTATCCTATGCACCCTTCAGGTTTTGGTTTTGTTTGGGAAAGCTCATACAATCTAGCTACGAAGATTGCTTTCATAGAATGTTCACTTCATTATCCAATTATCCCCACACTTGGTTTCATGCTTCATGAGGTTTTTATATGCCAATCATCTCAACTTGTAGGAAGATACAATTTTCTAAGTTATGGGTAGTTTTCACCATTTTCAAGAGTTGTGTGCTTTATCAATGGATTCAGAGGGTTGTTTTAGATTCATATACATGTTTTCAAAGTCTCTTTTACTCAATTTTTCACCTTTAATCCAAGTCTACTTGATTCTCATAGTTGTATCCCATTCATCACACTAATCAGTCATTCTAAAGACCCTTGCCTACTCTTTTCCAGGTGCATGCAAGAAGTTTTCACATTGGACTAATATTATGGAGCTTGTCTCAAGACCTCCTTGATAAAAAATATTCATTTTAAAGTTTTGATAGTATTTTATTATTATTTTGAGTCCATTCATATAGCCTTGTTCCATTTCATGCTCATTATCCATATATATAGTCAGATAACATGTACAAGCCCCTAATGACATCATCCTAAGGTAAATGGCTTAGTGATGATTTCAAAAATTTGAAACATGAAGGATGAACTTGATGTTTTTAGATAGATATAAAACTCTTAGGAGGCTAAATCAATGCTCATTTCCTAGATTATACCTTGTTTCCTACACACATGAGAATCACCACCTACAAGTGGTCTAAACAGAGAGTTTAGAGTCCATTTTGGAAGCTTAAAATATGTTTTAACATCTTCCTTAAGGTGTTAACATGAAAAAATTCCATGGTATACCTCATATTAATGACTAGGCAGCAAGAACAAGTTGATAATCAACCTCAAGCATGAAATGGCTGAGTTCAGGCTTATTTTCACTAAATGGGCAAAACAGAGGCCCATGAGCATTCTTTGAATAGCATTAGACATGGCCACATAAATTTTTGATAATTTATAATGAAATTTAACAATATCCATGGAAAATACCCTTTCCAAGTTGTAAGGGTAGATGATAGAGAGAATGTGGTCTTTAAAAGCCCTTAAAGTGCCCTAAAAAACACTGATTATGAACAATGTCATCTACAAGCCTGAGTCAAGAATGACCTTTTCTTTATTCAGGTTGTAACTTGAACTTATCTCCATGTTTATAAGATTTCAAATAGTTTAATGGTTTTTTTTTAATCTAATAGTGATCAAATAAGTTCATAGGCCATGTTAAGACTCCCCTACTCACCCTCAGTCTATATACTGTTAACAATGACACCTACTGTTGCATTAAGACGAAAGGTACCTTGAAGTAACAACTAAAAAGGGATAGATTTGAGAAAATGTATTGAATAATAAGACTAATATTATATAAAGATACATAATTATCATTAAAGTATAGGTAGAGATAATGGTTTCAAGCCTAAATTACACTTATAAACCTACATGACCCTAAAAAGGCTCTCACATAGTCAACTGAAGGTGACTGGGCAGATAGTGAGCAGGTTGTTTGATATGAAATTTCATAAGGATAATATTAAAAGGTCTAATATATGGTATAATCATACCAATAAACCAAAATTTTCCTCTAAACATTGAGTTCAAGCTTAAGCAAGTCAAAAGGAGCAACCTACAGGCAGGGGCAAGTTAAGTGTCTCAATCGTATTAGAAAACTCAATTTGAGCCCAAGGAATGGACAAGGTTTCAAATTATATGGAAAATATAAAATTATTATAGTTATAATGGTTCATGGGAATCAGTTTAATATCTTGACCCAAGCATCAAGGAAGCAGAAGTGAACCTACAGTTGCCCTTACAAATGCAAAAACACAATCAGAAATGATGAAACATAGTATGGTGAGTTGCAAAGGGTATCAAGGGTACATGAAAGGTTAGGTTTTTGAATATAATATGGAACCACCTCCATGAATACCATTTAAATTTATGTATCCCTATTAACATTGAAAAAAATTAAGAAGGAAACCCTAACCGTGTATCATACAATCCACCGAGGAACCTTATATATAGTCTATCTTTTCTAAAGGTTTATCTTGAGTTTTGGGTGAGTTTAATGGGAAAATGATGTCAAATATAGCTAAATAAATTTATAGAGTATTTTTATGAGTTTTTGAGGCTCATAAAGTGGATATTTTTTTGAGAGAAGAGGGGAAGTACCCCCTATTTTGTCTCAGATAGGGGGTATTTTCGCCATGCACAAACCCTGGCAGTCTTGGAAGAGATGAGCAAAAAGATAGTCAGGTGTTATTTGAACATGGAAAATTATGTTAGAAAATCTGAAGTAAAAAAAATAACACATGAATAAACTTGAAAGGATGAATTAAACCAAATAGGGCACTCCATACTCCTAAACTTGTAGGCAGACCTAGTAAGCAAGGAGTAGGCCTAATGCCCAAATGAAGGGTCATATGCAATTCTAGCCCTCGTTGAGAATTAAAACTGATTGGAAAATTTTCATGAGGTCATTATAAATTTTTTTGAGCTAATGATAAGTAGGTAAAGCTTTAGTGCATCATTTTTGGACCTTGAAGCACAAACATGCTATAAGAACAACATTAAGCCTATGTCCAAATGGAAAGCCTTTCACACTTATTGCATGAAATGAACTTTTCAATCTACTAAGATATAGTTTTTAGGCCATATATGATGTGTAAAATCTATTTTCATGCGTAGGAATCATAAGAAAACCATTTTTGGGTCAAAAATCTCTCAAGCATGTAGGAAAGGTGCTAGGAAGAGCTCGAATAGGTGACTTCAGGTGTTCATATCTAACCTGAGGCTTTGCATGGAATTCCAAGGAATTTAGAGGAGTTGAATAAGGTCATAAAAAACAATTTTTAAAAATTATTATAAAACTCCAACATCAAGTTTTTATGAAACAAGCTTAAGGGTCAAAATAGGTCTAAAACCCTACTAAACCCTCAACCAGGACTAGTTTGTGAAAATGGAGCTATAAATACAATAAAATGGCATATTATGACTATAATACTTATATTAACTTGTAAATTACTTCTTAAATCTACTTCCCATGCGATCTAATTATACAGACCTATACAGATGGGGTGCGAAATAGGCTCTTTTTGACCTTTTTTGTGTTTTGTAGGTTCTAGAATGAGTCAGGAGATGAAACCAAATTTGGTTGAAATATTAATACTTAAGATAACTCCCCATATTCATTTAATTCCTTTAATCAACTTATAATTACCCTAACTAGGTGTTTCAACTTAGCCAGTCAAATTAGGCATATTGGACAAGCTAGTGAAGAAGATGGAAAACTTCAAGTGGGGTGATTTTAAGGTGTGTCTGATGATTCTAAGGCCATTTATGGCCTTAGAACATGTAATTAACTCCATCCCATGTATTTTCATGGATAAATGATGCTTTTTTGGAATCCAAGTGTGTAGGGTACATGAAAGGCATTCTTTTTGGATTGTAGATTATGATTGTTCCTTTCCAATTGATTCCAAAAGACCAAGCATGAAACTAATACATGAAGAGGCATTTTTGATGTCCCCAGCATGCATTCTAATCATTATACTTGGTACTAATTATTTATGGGCCATTCAAATAGAGGAAATCATGAATGCATTTTTTATGTGTAAAATGAGGAGTTTTATGCCACTTTTAATGAAGTTTATGTCTTGAATTGACACTTGTAGATCCTGAACTTACATGGAGCCCATATCATCTTCACATGCACAAGAAACTCCTTGGATTATCTTGACAATTTTCCTTGTGACCCTTGAACCTCTCTCTCTCTCTCTCTCTCTCTCTCTCTCTATATATATATATATATATATATATATATATATATATATATATATATATATATATATATATATATATATATATATATATATATATATATATATATATATATATATATATATATATATATATATATATATATATATATATATATATATAAGAACTAGCCTTTTTGACATTGTATTGAATGCTCCACATGAGTATGGTGAAGCCTTGATCATTTGTATACCTTTTTATTAATAAAATTAATAATTTTTACATCTTCCATGACTATTCATAATGTTATTTACTTGAATGTTGAATTTACTTAGTGAAGACTATGGATTCCTTAGCAAGTTGTCACATTATCTCACCTATTTGTAGCTTCTTCTTGTAAGGCATGTGATGTGTTCCAACAAATTTCAAAGTTTAAATGAGTTATTCTATTCATTAGTTTCATTCAAGGCCTCTTATCTAATCCTTCTAGATTTGCACATTCATCCATAGCCCCATAATGTAACATTGATGTAAGAAGACATAGATTAAAGAGTGTATGTTTAGTTTTTCTTTGATTTCAAGTGTCACCTCCCTTTGATTATTTTTCTTTTAATTATCCTTCTCCCTTTTCACCCCCTAAAGTTAGTAGTAGTAGTAGCAGATCAAAGTGGTACATCAAGGGAGCTAGCCCTATCTAGAGATTTACCTCAGTCCTTAGTCTGCCCACAAGCCTAGAGGTGATTACATTATGCCACTTATATGAGGATATTTATGTGTATCCTTAAAGGGTGCAAATATAAAAGACAATAGTTTTTGGCATGCCCGATGGGACTCTTGTTCTAAGAGATTGAGATATTTTTGGTGTTGTCTCTCAACAATCAATCTTTGAAGGCATATATCAAAGCATCAATGGTGACTCCAAAGATATATCATTTGATCAAGTAGTCAATGTTATCTTTTGAAGCTTGATGGTAACATGTTTCCTTTTTTTTCTTACTTTCAATGAAGATCTATGGCTGACTTTGGTGTTGATTTCTTGTTTACACAATTTGGTGAGACATTTCAAGCTTGTGCCATTCCCTATAAATATGAACAAGTCCTTGGTCAATCTTGTCATGACCCTTACCAGCCCTAATATGACTTTCATTAGCTCCAATATGATCCTTCTCAACTCATGCATGAATTATATCAATCTTATAATTATCCTTCTCAATGTCATGATCCTCGTCAATTGAGCCACTCCTCAAGCCAACCCATTTCCACCTTCAAGAAGACACTCTTGGGAAATGAGAGTAATATGTTAGATCTTGATACTCTTAGGGGATGTGGCCAAAATATTCCTAATAAATCCATATATAAAGTGAGAAATGCATTATAGCTAGTAAAAAAGGAGTGGATACCTATTGAGAGATCTAATTAGCAAACTCTCACAAGTGAGATGCTATATGTGAATGGTTTGATTTCATCCTTAGAGGATAAACTTAGCATTCATGAAAGGCAACCTCACCAAACCTATCAACCTTTGTATCCACTTCCCCAAGTTTATTATTATCCATACATGACCCATACTCATGAGCCAAATCAAGTATATCAAAGTCATCCTTTTCCCAATCAATTAGAGGAGAGATTTGATAAGATAAATCTTGTGTTTGAGACAAATCTTGATAGGCAAATTGAGTTGGATAACATGCATATGCATCAGTCCATGTTGGTAGAAAAGGAAGTGGATTTCAAACCCTAATTTCCCTCTCACATTGCATCCCCACCACTTCAAAAATAGATTTCTAATCCTAGCATCATAAGTTGGAGTAAGATAGTGGAATCATAGGGAAAGAAGGAGGACAAAGGCCTTGACCAAGATTATGAAATTGGGAAGACATCTAATCCTAATGTCCTAAGCTAGAACAAGATAGTAGATTCATGGGGAAAGAAAGAAGATATAAAAAATTTACAAGAGTGTGAGGTGGAGGATGGAGTTGATCATTTACAATATCCTCTCACCCTTCCTCAAGAAGCTTCTTGTGTTCTTTGGCAGCCCTCCTGCACTCGTTATCCTCATGATGATTCATAAGCTTCAAGAGAAAATTTTCCAAGAAAACTTAGCCAAGAAAATAGAGGAGCTAGAGATAAATATGGATCTACTAATTCAAGGTGTGATGGAAGGTTTAGAATAAAGATAAGATCTTATTCCTAAACACATCCCATCTCCCCTCCCTCAAGAGCTTCCCAAAGAGCCTCCTACCTTGCATCCTCAATCTGATTTGGAGTTCTATATGCCTTCTCCACTAAAAATTTCATCTTGTATTACCCCATCACCATTTTCCTTGATGGAACTATGGTATGGGAACCAAAAGAGGATCAGATGGTTGATAAATAAAGATAACTCTTACTTGAAGAAAACCTACCTCCTTAGCAGCCTCATTGGGATAAGTCACATGATTTAAAGATGCCTAGTCTTGGCATCACCATGAAGGGGGTTGAAGATATTCATCCCTTGAAAAAAGAGATCAGATTATGATAGTTGAAGTTCAATTTAAAATCCCTCAAGAGGTATTAAGTGATGAAGAGAAAATAAGTCCTTGTGTTGAATCTCTTTTCTTGGTTGATGATGAAAATTATTTTATTTGTGTTGAAGAACCTATCTTAAGAGAGGAAAATGAAGAGGAACATGCTCAATTAATGGCTGATAAAGAATATCTAATGAGTTTAAATGAGGAAAAAATCACAATAGGGACTCCCCTTGGTGAAAAAAATGGTAATTCACAAGCTTTTACCTTCATATTTGAAGTGGAATGTGTTATCAAGAATGGATAACACTTTCAAGCCATCCCTCAAGAAGTGGAAGTCTTGAGAGAGTCTCATGAGATCAAGATAGAGGAATTAGAACTTTAAGATGATCTCATCAAAGATGAAGAATAGGTTATTTCTTGTGTGGATATTTCAAATTGGTTTTATGAGGAAGGATCTCTTCCTTTTTCCAAAGGGGAAGAAATGATCATTAACTCTTTTATCACTTTGCAAGATACCATGGATAGGCAAGGACAAGTTATTAATTAGCTTTTAGATGACTTGTTTAAAATCATTTAATTAGGTTATACTCCTCTTCAAGGAGGCTATGAGCTGTTCAAAGATGGAGAAGGCAGTATTGGTACCCAAGTAAGTATACAAAGGGAAAGCAATCTTTCAAAGATATCCTTTCAAGAAGCATACACATTTCATGATGACATGTTTTAAGTCATAAATATGGAATATCATCTCATCAACAATTTGGTAGAAACATATCATCTATTGAAGGATGGAATAAGCTCTTATTGGCCTCAATCTTCTAAGGAACATGAAACTACTCTTCTTAAAACCATGCCTACTAAGGATATACAAGTTGATCATGAGATGAAGAGTGGGGAGAAGTATGAAATATGTGAAAATAGTAAATATGAGTATATATATGTTGGATACTTGTTTAAGGATGATCTAATTGAGATTAGATCAAGTGAAGTGCCAAGGAAGAGGTCTGATCCACAAAGCATTCAATCCAAAGCGAAGCATGTTTAGCACTATGTTTCCTCTCACCATGAGGATGATTCAAGAATTTTTTATTTTGATCTAGGGAAGGATGTATGTTTAGTTTATATTTGTTCATAATATTTTGTTTCCTAATTCTCCTAAGTGCTTGGAGCACATGTGTGGGTCATGTGTGTTTGCTTTCTTTATTATGTGTGTCTTTTGCTTTATGTGATTGAGGTAGCCATTAGTTGTCTTGTATTGGTCAAGTTTATAGTCAATGGTCCAAGTTTTTATTATTTTTATCAATCCTTATATGACTCCATAAACCCAATTCAATGATAAGGCTACTATTCTAGTTAGTATAGTAGGCATACTACCCTTATGAGTCACCAATTTGTTGACCAAATTTAACTTTTAGGTCAAATTTGGCCACCCCTATTAAAAAAATTGGATTTTTAGGTCTATAAGGAGGTATAAATATATTAATAAGGTTTTATATAGGTTAATTTATGTCAACTAATGTTATATTAGCTTTGGTCAAATAGTTTTTATGTCCTTATATCATTTTTGGGTCATTTGAGGGGTCAAAAAGGTACATTTAATTCTTTGTACAAGTTTCTTGTTAAATTTTCAAGTTTATAAATGTGATTCCATGCCCCATGTTTCATTATAATTCTTATCTAACTGATACTACTAAAAATATGGTAGGTTGTTTAGAGAAAAGATAGTTTTCTTGGCAAAAAAGGTAAGAAATGACACTTGTACGGCCTCCTTTGGAAGTGTACCACTTGTAAAAGGTTGAAATGTGACTCTTCATCTTCCACAAGATTAATAACATGTTTATTTTGATCTTAAAGTGTCATTTCTTTCTCAAAACCATTTTTCTCTCTTTTCACCTTTCTAGACACACAAAAGTGTCTTGCAGATTTATACTCAGTATGGTCAACACTAGGGGTTTCAGGTAGAATTATTTTGGGAGGTTTTTTAAAACTCATATTCATTAATTTTCATATAAATATTTTTAATAATTATCAACTATGCTTTATTAATCATCCATTTGAAGTTGATTGTTCAAATCTGCCTATCAATCTATGTACCCCTCAGGTTTTGGTCTTGTTTGGGAAATTTCATACAATCTAGATGCTAAGATTTCTTCCAATCATGTTAAATTCCTTCTCCAATTATTCCCACACTTTTTTTCTTGTTTCATGAGGTTTTTATATGCCAATCATCTCAATTTGTAGGAAGATACAATTTTCTAAGTTATGGGTAGTTTTCACCATTTTTAAAAGTTTTGTGCTTTGTCAATGGATTCAGAGGGTTGTGTTAGATTCATCTAAATTTTTTAAAAGTATCATTGACTCCCATTTTCACCTTTCATCCAAGTCTACTTGATTCTCATAGTTGCAGCCCATTCATCACACTAACCAGTCATTTTAGAGATCCCTGCTTGCTCCTTTTCCAGGTGTATGTAAGAAGTTTTCACATTGGAATAATGTTATGAAGCTCATATCAAGAAATAATTGATAAAAAATATGAATTTTAAAGGTTTATAAATAGGTTTTAAGTATTTTGAGGCTATTCATATAACCTTTTTATTCTATTTCATGCTCATTATCCATATATATAGTCAGATAACATCTACAGGCCCCTAATGACATCATCCTAAGGTAAATGGATTGGTGATGACTTAAATATTTGAAAAATGAAGGATTAACTTGAGGTTTTTATACATATATACAACTCCTAAAAGGATAAAACAATGCTCATTTCCTAGATTATACCTTGTTACATGCACCCCAAAGGATCACCATCTATAGGTGGTCTAAATAAAGAGTTTAGAGTCCATTTTGGATGCTTTAAATATGTTTTTACATATTCATTAAGGTATTAACATGAAAAAATTCCATTTTAGACATCATATGAATGAATAGGTAGTAATAACAAGTTAATAATCAACCTCAAGCATGAAATGGCTGAGTTCAGGCTTGTTTTCACTAAGTGGGCAAAATAGAGGCCCATGAGCCTTCTTTGAATAGGATTATACATAGCCACATGAAATTTTGATACTCTATGATGACCTTTAATTATATCCCTTATCATGTACAAGACCCCTTCCAATTTTTAATGGAAAATGATAGAGGGAATGTGGTCTTCAAAAGCCCTTAAAGTGCCCTAAAAAACATTGATTATGAATAATGTCATCTATAGGCCTGAGTCAATAATGACCTTTTATTAATTAAGGTTGTAATTTGAACTTATCTCCATGGTTATAAGGTTTAAAATAGTTTAATGGGTTTTTTTTTGTATAATAATTATCAAATAAGTGCATAGGCCATGTTAAGACTCCCATACTCACCCCCAGTTCGTACTCCATTGATAATGACACCTACAATTGCATTAAGATGAAAGGTACCTTGAAGTAACAACTAAAAAGGGATAGATATGAGAACATGTATTGAAAAATAATACTTATATGATATCAAGATAACTCAAGATCATTACATTAGAGGTAGAGATAATGGTTTCAAGCCTAAATTACACATATAAACCTATAGGACCCTAAAAAGGTTCTCACACAGTCAAGGTGATTGGGCAGACAATGAGTAGGTTTTTTGATATGAAAGTGCATATGGATAATTTTAGAATTTATAATATAAGGTATAATCATATCAAGAAACCCCAATATTCCTCTAAACATTGAGTTTAATCTTAAGCAAGTCAAAAGGAGCAACCTACAGGCAGGGGAAAGTTAAGTGTCATAGTCATAGCAGAAAACTCAGTTTGAGCCCAAGTAATTGACAAGGTTTCAAATTATATGGAAAATATAAAATTATTTAGTTATCATGTTTCATTTTAAGCCTTTTCATATCTTGACCCAAGCATCAAGGAAGCATAAGTGAACCTACAGGTGCCCTTGCAAATACAAAAACATAGTCAGAAATGATGAAACATAGCATGGTGAGTTGCAAAGGGTATTAAGGGTACATGAAAGGTTAGGTTATTGGATATAATATGTAACCACCTCCATGAATACCATTTAAATTTATTAATCATTATTAACATGTAAATAAATGAATAAATAAACCCTAACCATGTATCATATAGTGTATCAAGGAACCCTATATACAGTCTATCTTTTCCAAAGGTCTATTTTGAGTTTTGGGTGAGTTGAAGGGGAAAATGATGTCAAGAAGGATAAAAAAATTTATAGATTATTTTTATGATTTGGGTAGGCTCATATATTGGATATTTTTTTTGAGAGAATAGGGGAAGTAACCCCTATTTTGTCTCAGACAGGGGGTAATTTCTCCATGTACAAACCCTAGCAATCTTGGAAGAGATGAGAAAAAGGATAATCAAGAGTTTTTTAAAAATGTAAAATGAGGTTGGAAAATATTAATTATACCAAATATATCATTAATAACCTTTCAATGAGGAATGAAACCAAACAAGTTACTCCATACTCCTAAACTTGTAGGTAGACCTAGTAAGCAAGGAGTAGGCCTAATGCCCAAATGAAGGGTCATATGAAATTCTAGTCCTAGGTGAGAATTTAAATTGATTTTAAAATTTCCATGATGTCACTATATATGTGTTTGAGCTATGAGAAGCAAGGAAAGCTTTAGGAGGTCATTTTTGGACCTTGAAGCACAAATAGGCTATATGAACAACATTAGGCCTATGTCTAAATTGAAAGCTTTTCATACTTATTGTATGAGGTGAAATTTCAAATTTATTTGGATATGTTTTTTAGGTCATATATGATGTTTAAAATCTATTTTAATGCATAATAATCACAAGAAAACCATTTTTGGGTCAAAACTCTCTCAAGCATGTAGGAAAGGTGCAAGGAAGAGCTTGAATAGGTGACTTTAGGTGTTCATATCTCACCTGAGGCTTTGCATGAATGTCCAAGGCATTTGTATGAGTTTAATAATGTCATAAATAATGATTTTGTGAAATTATTTTGAAACTCCAATGTCAAGTTGTTATGAAACAAGCTTAAGGGTCAAAATAGGTCTAAAACTCTATTAAACCCTCAACCAGGACCAGTTTGTGAAAATGGAGTTGTAAATGAAATATAATTGAATAGTATGAATATAATAAATATTTTAAATTTTAAATTACTCCCTAAATATAATTCACATGCTATCTATATGTACGAACCTATATGTATGGGGTGTAAAACATGTTCTTTTAGACCATTTTTTGTGTTTTACAGGTTCTAAAAGGATTCAAGAGATTAAACCAAATTTGGGTGAAATATTAAGACTTAATATAACTATCCATATTAATTACATTCTATTAATTAACTTCTAATTACCCCAACTAGGTGTTTCAACTCAACCAATCAAATTTGGCATATTGGACAAGCTAGTGAAGAAGATGGAAAACTTCAAGTAGGGTGATGTTAAGGTGTGTCTAATGATTATAAGGACATTGAGGGACTTGAAACATGTCACTAACTCCCTCCCATGAATTTTTATGGATAACTAATGCTTTTTTGGAAGCCAAGTGTGTAGGGAGCACGAAGAGAGTTCTTTTTGGACTATAGATGATGATTGCTCCTTTCTAATTGATTTGAAAAGACAAGGCATGAAAATAATGCATGTATAGTCATGTTTGATGTCCATAAATTTAATTATAATCATCATAATTTTTCCTAATAAGTTATGGGATGTTCAAACATAGGCAATCATGAAGTCATTTTTTTGGTATAAAATAAGGATTTTTATGCCACTTTTTATGAAGTTTATGCCTTGAATTGACACTTGTATCTCCTAAACTTGCATGGTTCATCCCATATCCTCTTCAAATTCATAATTAAATCCTTGTATTATATTTAAAAGTGTCTTTGTGACCCTTGAACTTCTCTTCTTCTCTCTCTCTCTCTCTCAAGTTCTATAAGAACTAGCCATTTTGGCATTGTATTGAATGCTCCACCTGAGTATGGTGAAGCCCTACTAATTTGTATACATTTTTATCAATAAAATTATTATTTTACCTCTTATATGACTATTAATAGTGTTCTTTACTATAATTTTAAAGTTTCTTAATGAAGACTATGGATTTCTTAGTGAAGACTATGGATTCCTTAGTAGGTTATCACATTCTCTTACCTATTAACAACTTCTTCTTGTAGGGCATGTGATGTGTTACAGGAAATGTCAAAGTTTAACTGAGTTAATATCTTCATTAGTTTCATCCAAGACCTCTTTTCTAGTCTTCCTATCTTTTCACATTCATCCATAACCCCACAATATAACATTGATGTAAGAAGACATAGATTAGAGAGTGTATGTTTAGTTGTCCTTTGTTTTCAAGTGTAATATGCATATGGTTGGATGTCATCAGTCAATTTGGTGTATCAACTCCATTATATTATTTTTATTTCATTTATCCTTCTCCATTTTCACCCCCTAAAGTTAATAGTAGTAGCAATTCAAAGTGGTACATTAAGGTAGCTAGCCCTATCTAGAGATTCACCTCATTATTTAGGCTACCCACAAGCCTAAAAGTGATTCTATTGTTCCATTTAGATGAGGAGAGATGTGCATCTCCTCAAAGGGTGAAAATCCAAGTGACAACACTAAATAATATACATAAACCCTAGATCATAAGCCCTAAACCTTGAACCCTTAACTCTAATACATTAAACCTAAACCAAAAATAAAAATCCATAAACCCTAAATTGTAAACCCTAAACATGGAAACTTAAAACATTAAATCCTATAGTTTATAACCTATAACCTAAATGTAAACCCTTAACCCTAAACCCCAAAACATAAATCTAAAATCGTAAAACCTAAAACCTAAATTTAAGCCCTCAACCCTAAACCCCAAGCCTAAAACCATAAACCATAAGTTATAAACCTTAAACATCAACTCCTAAACTAAAAATTTTAAACCCAAATCAAAAATAGAAAACCCAAAACCTTAAACACTAAACCTAAATCCTTAAACCCTAAACCCTAAACACTAAACCCCAAATCCTAAACCCTAATCCCCAAACACTAAATCCTAAACCTTAAATATTAAATACTAAGTTTCAAACCCTAAACCCTAAACCCTAAACCAAACCCCCAAGACCAAAACCCTAAACCTTACACCCTAAACCCTAAGTGTGAAACCATAAACCCAAAACCCTAACCTCAAACACCAAGCCCCAAACCCTAAAATATAAAACTCGTGATCCTTTGAGCCATAAACCTTAAACCCTGAATTTATAAATCCTAAACCTTTATCCATAAACCATAATCTTGAGTTATCACCTATATATATAAAGGAGAGGGGGCATTATCTAAGCCATATCTTGAAAGGATTGGGATCATTCTAACCTATATAGAGAAAGGAATGACTAAGGACATTTGTGTAAAAGGATTAAACGTACATGCAAGATGAATTCCTAAATAATTTGAGGGTTTTTTAATCAATGGGTTTATCAATATGCATAAATGTCTATCCTATATTATTCAACCTATAACATATATATAATAATGATACAGTCATTCATAAATATCTTCCCCATACCTATTACTACATGTAGGTATGTTGTCACTCATACATGACATATTCATGTATTCATGATACAATCACTCATACCAAAAAAAAATTAGCTAATCACCCTAGTACACTCTATTTACACCTAAACCATTAACCCTAATACCCAAACCCCAAATCTTAAACACCATAAACCTCAAACATTAAACCTAAACCTAAACCCTAAACACCATAAACCTTGAACATTGAATATTGAACCCTAAACCTAAACCCTAAACACCATAAACCTTAAACATTTAACCCTAATACATTATCCATAAAACCAAAATAATAATACCTGAATCCCAAAACCTAGACCCTAAACATAGAACCTTAAAACATTAAACCCTATACTTTATACCCTAGATCTTAAGCCTTAAAACCTAAACTTTAAGCCCTTAACCCTAAAGCCCAAACCATAAGCCTAAAATCCTAAATCCTAAACACTAAACCATAAAACCTTAACCCTATACATTTAATGTTAAACCTTAGAAACAAAATCCAAAATCACAAACCTTAAACCCTAAACCCAAAACTCAAAACCTTGATCCCTAAACTCTTAACACTAAACCATAACCCTAAAACCCTAAGAACTAAACCCTAAACCTTGAATTTTTAACCCTAAACCACAAACCCAAAACCATAAAACCTCAAACCCAAAACCATAGACCCTAAATCTTAAAATTGGATAAATCCTAAACCTTAAAACCTAAATGCCAAAACCTAAACAATCAAATCCAAACACTAAACTATAAACTTTGAACCATAAAACCCTAACCCAAAACCCTAAAAATGAAACCTAAATGATAAAAACTAAACATACATTGTGGAAACCACACTATAGAGGAATGATGCAAGCATTGGTAGTTTAGCTCAACCCCTCTCCTCTTTTCTATCATAATTCCCACACAAGTGTAAACATTTTAATACAAGGAGAAAACATGTCATAATAAATTCAGTGGCATAAATTCTAATAATTTATACTCATGACCCATGTCATTATTTGAGAATAACTCACAAATATGATAAAATCCAAAATGTTATAGCCTTTCACTCAAGGATTTTGAAATAATTATGTCTAGAAGAAGGATTTCACCTCATACGAAGCAAGTGCAAAGAGGTAATTTTTGATCTATAATCATTTTTCATCATCCCTAATCATCAAAATGATTTTTTTTCATGCAATTGCAAAGATAATATTATCTTATTTTCACTATGTAAATCATTCAACAATCTCCCTAGAGTAATCCATCATGACCCTATCTAATCTACTAGACATGAATGATAATAATGACCTTCGTAAACTCTAATATAAATAAAAGGAATTGAAACACCATTCAAGATTCATTTTAAAAATATATTATTTAATCTAAAACAAATTTATACTAACTACTAGATTGGAACACACTCTATAAGATAACAGAGTGACTAGGGATTATGGAAGAGTGATTAGATATGATGAGGGACAATGAGGGAATGGTTAGGGATAATGAGGAATGAGAATAGATGAGGAGGGGGTATTAGGGATCATTAAGGATGATGATGGTTGATAAATGAGTGATTAGGGATGATGAGGGACAATTAAAGATGATGAAGGATTGACTAGGGATGATAAGAAATGATGATGGTTAATGAGGGAGTTATTAGGGATGATTAGGGATGATGAGAGTTTGACTAGGTATAATGAGGGATGATAAGAGAATGATTATGTATGATTAGGGTTGATAAGGTTTTATGAGGGAGTGTTTAAGGATGATCAATGACATTGAAGGATGATGAGGGATGATGAGGGAATGACTAGGGATGATGAGAGTTGATGAGGGAGTGATTAGAAACAATGAAGGATGATGATAGCCAATGAGGGATTGATTAGGGATAATGAAGGATAATGAGAACTGGTGAGGGAATTAATAGGGATGATAATTGAATATGATGGTTGATGAGGTATTAATTAAGGATGATGAGGGTCAATAAGGGAGTGTCTTATGTGAATTTGAGAGTGTTAGAATATGACTTTATTCTACATGACTTTATAATAATGCATGAGATTGGAATTAAAGAATTCATGGATTGACCATCTATCTAGCATTTATTTTAGAGTGAATGGTATCTTTTTAGAATTAATTTTAATGGTGTTTTGATTTATTCTATTTTGAATGGATTCTATTAGGGTGATTAGCTACATTCATGTCTAGTATAAGTTATCATATCATGACTATAGGTAGATGTCATGTATTAGTGAATGCATACATATATTTAATAGGTATGTGATAGATGTCATGAATGTGTGACCATATCATGACTATAGGTATGTTACAAGTTAGGTGATACAAGGCAGTCATTTATGCATATTGATAGACCCATTGATTGAAAAACCCACAAATTATTTAAGAATCCACCTTCAAGGTCAAGTATTCAATCAGATAAGGCATACTCAAGTAGGTAAAATAGGTAGGGCATACTCAATTAGGTAAAATATGGGGCATAATCAATTTTATATATTTATTACATACGTAACATGATTTGTAACCTCATTTTTCATTCTATCTTCTGATCTTAACATTTTTAAAATTAAGTATTGATTAGAATAAAATTTAAAAAACTAATTTCTAAATGGTTACTCCTAAAGCTCTATAATCAATTTTATAATATTTTGAGTGGCCCTAATTTATTATTAAATGTAAACTTATACTTAACATTTATTTTACTAAATATATCCTTGCAAAACACCAAACATGGCAAAATAATTGTAGTCTAAAGTGTTTAACAACAACATCTAATATATGTGTGTGTGTGTGTGTGTGTGTGTGTGTGTGTGTGTGTGTGTGTGTGTGTGTGTGTGTGTGTGGAGTATTCCCTTTAGAAAAGATGCATGCCCTTTTCAAAGGGTGTACACCCTTTATAAAGGGCATACACCCTTTCAACATTTCAATTTTTTTTGCATTTTCCCTCCAAATCTACCTTGGGTACAGGCTTGGGGAGGTCTAAACTTAGCTTGAAACTGGTCATGGACAACCCACTTAGTTTCTAGGAAATTTATGAGTATTTTTCATCTTCATCAACACATTTGATTGGGTAGATTTTGTTATTTAAAAAAAATTATACGGGTTTGTAGAGGAGAAAGTGTAGTTTTAGAATGTATAATTTTTTAAATATTAGTATATTATTTATAATTATTTTATTTTATACATAACATACCTTATTATGGACTATATACATATCATCACAAACTCTCATATAACTTTTTAAATATTAATTGAAAGTTTATAAAAATTTATATCTCAACAATCTATACATTGTCAACTATGCTTTAAAAAAATGATTTTCATGAAGTTAAGGTCAAAAAATTGTGTTCGTACACTTACAATTTCAAATTTTCAGTTTTATTGATTTGAAAAATTATTTAAAAATTTTATATATATATATATATATATATATATATATATATATATATATATATATATATATATATATATATATATATATATATATATATATATAATAAAAAATATTCTCAACAATCTTTGGCATTTCACCTATCTATATATGAAGTTTCATACAAAAATTTAATTGCTTACTCAAAAAAATTGTATTCGTACACATGCAATCTCCTTATATTTTCATAAAAATGACCAACCTATTGTAATAAATGTATATATTTTGCACACTTTTATCATCTAAGTATTGAAAAAAATTATATATTTATACACTACATTCAAAATTCCACAATTTATGTTCTTACATCATTACCAAATTCCTTTTTGAAGTGTCTTTAACATTCTATCAAAATTCAACTACTGTTATTTTCAAAAAAAAAAAAAACAAGTGTCCCTTTATACCCCCTTTTATCCCCCATTTCTTTCATCTACCCAACTACCTTCTTACTTCCCCTATGTTTTCTATTCTCATGGGTGGGGCTTGGATTTTTTTCTAGTACAATAGATCATAAATTTAGGCACAATAGAGATGAATTTATAAGAACTATTCATGTGCTTTAATTATGAAGTTGGGACATCTAAGCTATGGGGATTAATGGAAAAGTATCTTCAATTGTTTGGTTTACATAAAATGATGAATATTCTTTAAAAAAGGGGTGAAGTAATTGTAGCATGATTATTTTCCATAAAAAAATTAACCAACAAATGTGTCTACACATCCCAATTTACAAATGTGTCTACGCATCCCAATTTACAAATGATTTTTTATGACCACCCAAATTTTTTTAGCATAATTCCTAAAGGCCTACCAATAATCAAAGAACATGATCATGCCATAAGACTTATTCTAGGTAGTACACCACCAAACATTAGATCACACATGTATTCATATGCCCAAAAACATAAAATTAAAAATATCGTATAGGGAATATTGGAGGCAAGTATTATCCACCAAATTTAAAGTGAATATTCATCTTGAGTGGCCATGACACAAAATAAGGATGAAAATTGGAGGATGCACCTTGAATATAGAGAACTCAATAAGTACATCGTCAAATATAAGTTCCCAATTCTATTAATTAATGAATTATAAGATGAATTACATACTGCTATTTATTTTACCAAACTAGATCTTTGTTCTAGGTATCTTCAAATTTGGATCAAAGATGAGGATATCCCTAAATAACTTTTGAAAAATATGAATCCATTATGAGTTTATGGTCATGCCTTTTGGTCTCAAAAATGCACCATCTACATTTTAGAGTTTGATGAATACTATTTTTAGGCATTTTAAAATAAAGTTTATGTTGGTATTTTTTATGACATCCTAATCTACAAAAAAACTTGGCTAGAACATTTGAAGCATGTGAAACAATATTTTTATTTTAGGAATAACATCAATTCTATATGAATCCTTCCAAATATACTTTTGAAGTCCATGAGGTGGAATACTTGGGTCATATTACTTCACATGAAGGAGTCAAAGTCAACCCTAATAAGATCAAAGCTATGATGGATGGAAAGTGCCAAAGAACCTCAATAACCTTCATAGATTTTTTTGGCTTAAAGATTACTATTGAATATTTGTAAAAAAATGTATGGCAACATAGTTGCTCCAATCACAACCTTGTTAAAGAAATATTCCTTCCATTAGACTGAACCAACTACAAAAGTATTTGAGAAGTTGAAAAAGGCTATATAAACCACCCCAATTTTTGAAGGCTTTGAATGAACTATTAGAGTGAAAATAATATTTATTTCACTCTAATATTGAAACTATGTATCAATAAAACTATCCTAAAATTACTAGCTCTCAAACTAGATATGTTGTGAGTAAAATTGTTGATCAAAAAATGTATCAAATAGCTTCAAACTTGAAAAGATATGCTTGTTGGTCTAAATTATTGTATAATATATAATTAATAAATTAATTAATGAGAAAAACTTATATTATGTGCAAATTTATTAAATACATAAAGTTACCTTGAGCTAATTACAAGGAAACTTGCAATGCAAATAAAATCTAAAATTAAAAATATAATATAGAACTTCTAGATGACTAAGCAAACTAAAAAAAACTAAATCAACTAAAAATTAAATAAATGAATTGATGTTTACTTATTATAAATATTTATAAATCATTAAATAATCCAATTAAATAGTAAAGTCGAGCATGAAACTAAAGTGACATCCTAATCAACCTAGGCAACCCAACTAAGCTAATTATAACAAATAAACTATAATTAGCTATAATTTAAGTCAAATGATCAATAAATCATGCCCCATATATTTGTAAAAGTAACTAAAAAACTAATTAAGGTCATAAATAAATTTAATAATTTTTTAAAATACCTAAAAATTAAAATATATTAAGTTTAAAAAATAGAACTCAAGTTCTTATATTGGCATCATACTCAATATTTCTCCTTTGATGCAAAGTGTTGAGATTCCTATCATCTCCTTCAATTTTTTTTAATATTATTTATAAATATAAATCATATTAATTGTGTGAAATATGATGTAATGGTTTTGGATAATGCAATTTTATTCCACTTCTTTGAAGACCAAGAAATCAACCCACTTGCCAATGTGAATCAATAACCTGAAGTTGACTTCTTGTCATCAAGAGATCCTCCCTGATATGAATTTATGTATATAATTAAACATAAATAAATTATTAGTCTAAAATAAATACCATGATTATAATAACCTCTTACATATGTAAAAAATTTCTTTATTACTTTTAAATGCTTGAGTGATAGTTTTCCCATAAATCTAAAAATTATTAAAATCTCGTAACTAATATCAAGTCTTGTCATAATCAGATACATCAATCTTCCAACCATGATTTTTAAATTATTTTAATTATATTTATAAATTCCATCCTCTCATATTATATTTTCTCCTCTTAAAATTGAAGCATTTGTAGGCTTTAAATATTGAAGATTGTACCTTTTTAGCATGTCATTGGCATACTTGGTTTGATAAATGAATACTTCTTATTTATTTTGATGGAATTACATACCATTAAATTAATTAATAAATAAAATATCATTGATCTAAAAATATTATTTTATAACTTAATTTAATTTATTTAACATATCCATAGATCTACCTATAAATAACAAGTCATCCACATAGAGATAAACATATAGAACATTAGAACTAGATGCTTGTATGTAAAGAGTTGGTTCATTTTAAACTATTAAAAATATTTGATATAATAAAAAAATATAAATTATTTAGTATCAAATTATTTTATCTTGATTCATTTCATAAATATCCTTCTTCAACTTATATACCTAAAATAATTTACTCTTTACTTCAAAACCTTGTGGTTGCCCCACATATACTTCTTCTTCAATCACTCCATTTAAGAATGCATTTATGAAATTATTTTGATAGATTTTACATATTTTATTATAATATACATATATAATTAGTCATATATTATCTCAACATACCATATGAGCATAATTTTCCTCATAGTCAACCCCATATGTTTGTATAAACCCTTTTGTAACTTGTTTATTTTTTAGCCTGTCAATTATACCATCAATTTTAACCTTGATATTGTAGACCCACTTTTTACCAATAACATATTTATTAAAAATATTATTAAATAAATTAAATTTATCATTCTTCTCAATTAAATCCATCTTTAATTTCATAGCATCAACTCATTCTTTCTTTTGACTGGCTTTTGCATAACTTATATGTTTACTAGTCACTGATGATAATGCAAACATAGTATTTTCATCATAAGAATTATAAAATAGGTTATATTAATAATGTTTTGGAATTTTTATCTTCATCTCATAATTTTTATCTAAAATATAATTTTTTAGATGAGTATTCAAAAAACGCTTGTTCTTACTTTGAGTTGATGAAGATGGATGACTAGTCTCTTGCAAAGAGCTAGTATTATTTCCTATTGAACTAGAAACATGTGTATGAGTTTTTAAGCCCTAAAAATAAAATTAAAATATTATAACCCTATTTATTTATTATTATGTATCTATATTATTATAATCTTCATACACTTTATTTTCATAAACTTTACAATCCCTAAAAATAATTATGGATTTACTAGTAGGATTATAAAACTTGTATGCTTTAATTTCACCACCATATCCTATAAAATTATGATAAAAAATTTTAGGTTAAATTATATCACCATTAAATTTTATATTTGTGAATTTAATTTTATAATTACTTTCAACTTGAATGGACTTTTCATCTCCTAATTGCTCTTGGCTTTTGAAGGAAGCATTTAATTTGTTAAAATAATTTTGGTAACTTGTCACCTGATTTCAGCAACCTAAATCAAAAGACAAAAAATTATTTTATTACTATATTAAAAAAATTATGTGAGCCAATAATATTATCCCTATTTAAAATAACTTTTTCATATTTAAAAAACTTCTTTCCTTTCTTGATTGGCTTGAATCTTAGTTGTTAGTATCTTGTAATTTTTTATCATGTGTCTTGATTTTTTGCAATAATGACAAGTAAATTATTTATTAATATTTCTTGTGAATTTTGCTTCCAATTTTACCTTTAAATTTGAGTTTTATAAACTCCCTTTATTTGAATTTTTATTTATCTCTTTAGTCTTTGAAACTCTTTCCTTGGTTTCAAGTATTTGTTTTAGACCATGTTCTATATATGTTACACATAATCTCATATTATCCTTATGGGACAAGATGCCACCCACTAACTCATCAACATTTATAGTGTTCATGTCTTTACACTCTTCAAAATTGATCACAATATGTAGTTATATTTGTCTTAAATATTTTAAAAATCTTTCTTACTATAACACTATCTTGTATATTTTCTCCATAAACCCCTATTCTATGTACTAAATAATTTACCCTTATGGAATAATCTCCTACTCCTTCAAAATATTACATTCTCAAATTCTCAAAATGTATTTTAAATTTTTATATATTTGCTTCCCTTATATTAATATATCCTTGATATGAAATTTTTAAGGTATTCCATGCCTCATGGGCATTCTTTCATCCTAAAATTATTAGATAAATGATTGGAAGGCACTCTGAAGATAGAAGAAAGTTTATGCATCTCTTTTTTTATTCATCCTCTTTTATTTTTATCTAATTTTGTGTCAATTTATTCTAATATTCAGTTTGTGTGTATTCATGAATAATATTCTCCCAAACTAAGTTTCAAGCAATAATTCTCTTCAATTGATCTTTCCAGTATTCAAAGTTGTCACCTTTGAAAAAATGAATATTCATGGAAGCAAAATTCACTAAATCCATTATATTTATATAAAATGGACTAAAAAATATTTTGAATCTGTTTTTAATATGGATTTGATACCAAATTAAGCTTTTGATAGAGTGAAAATTAGTTTTGTTTCACTCTAAATTTGAATATTTGTACTAAAAAACTATCCCAAAATTACTAGATATCAAACTAGCCATGTTGTGAGTGAAATTATTGATTAAAAAATATACTAGATAGCTTCAAACTTGAAAATATATGATTATTGGTCTAAATTACTATATACTTAAAATAATATCAGAGATAAAACATACACAAATCTTGTCAATTCTAATTAATGCACCACACTTCTATTGTGTGCAACTTTACTAAATAAAGAAAGTTATCTTGAGTTAGTTATAAGTAAACTTGTAATAAAAGTAAAGTCAAAAAGTAAAAATATAATAAAGAATTCCTAGACCACTAAGTGAACTAAAAAAATACTAACTAAACTAAAAATAAACTAAATAAATTAAGTTTAACTCACTATAAATATTTGGACATCATGCAAGAATCCTCTTTAATGGTAAAGTCAAGCATACAATTAAAAATATATCCTATTCAACTTAGGCACCCCAATGAAATTAATTATAGTAAATAAACTAAAAATAACTTTGATTTTAGTAATGTAATCAAGAAATCATGCTCCACCTCTTTGATAGAGTGGACAAACAACTACTTAAAGTCATAAATAAAACAAATAACCTTACAAACACCTTAAAACTTAAAATATACTAAGTCTAAAAATAGAACTCAATTACCCATATTGGTATCATACTCAATAGTTTTTACGACCCTTAATTTTTTAAAACATCTATTATTGAATGTGATGCATCATGATATGTAATTTGGGTAGTACTCATGCAAAAATTAAAACCCTTTTCATTTTATATTTTCAAATCAAGGGAAAAAATATGCTCAAATCAATCTATGAGAAAGAAATAATGACTATTCTTCATGCAGTCAAGAAATGGATACCTTATCTGTTGGGTAGACATTTTCAAGTAAGGACTAATCATGATAGTCTAAACTAATTTTTTGAAAAGTGATTTTCATCATATGAACATAAAAAATGAGTGATTAAAATGTTGGGATATGATTTTCAAATATTATATAAGAAAGGAAAAGAGAATGTGGTAGTAGATGCATTTTTCAAGAGGGATGAATTACTTGAGCCATTGTTATGCACAATGACCATTTAACAAGTAGACTGGTTAGAAAAATCAAGATCAAAATGGGATAAGGATAGGGATACAAAGGTACTTATTTAAAATATTCATCAAATTTAGAGTGTTTCTAAAAATTTTGAGTGGAAAAGGAACACATTATGGTATACAAATTGATTATACCTATGTAAGGATTTTGCCCTAAAAAATAAGATCATTCAGGAGCTCCATCTCTAATAGGTGGAACTCAATATTTTTTAAGACATCATCAAATCAATAAATATTTATTCTGGAAAGGAATCAAGGGGGATATTTATAATTTTTTTATGTATTTGGACAACAACATTAGGAAAGACACTAGAGCAGTGTTCTCTTATCCAATGTGACAATCATGTCCAACATGGTTTTTTATGTATTTTCTAAGCCTAAAACTGTGTCAAATGTGTAACCATTATTAAATCATGTCTATATATTGGTTTAGGAGGTCTATTTTTTAAAACAAACCTATGTAAATGCCCATTCTTTTGAGGTGGGTTTTTGACCCTATGCAAAAACCTAACTCAAAATAAAAAGTTAAACAGTGGTTTTTGTGATGTAAAAATAGAAATATGAGTAATATTTGACAACATGGAAAATAATGGTATCACTATTTATGTAAAATAATCATAGGAATAATATAATATGCATGTGAAAACAAGCATTCATAGTAAGTGTGTCTAGATAGATGTGACAATGAAGCATACAGATAAGTGATCAACTGAGTTTGTGAAGCTAAATAGAAATACATAGGAAGGGATGGATGGTATCCATAATAGAATTGGAATAGTTTTTTTGATGAATTATGTCCATTATAGCATCAAAAATATAAGAAAACAAGCAAAAAATATGTTATGGCCATGATTCACACAATCAAAGAGTACACACATAACACACACAAAAAAACATATAATAGATGGCCAAGGGACCAATATAAAGGACATTTTCAAATGTCACTCACTCAAATATAAATCACATATAAATACATATTCAAGTTCCTTTACATGTATATAAGTAAACAAAGGAGGCCTAGAGACACATAAAAGTACATGTGCAAAGGTTAACACACAAATAGAAGGAACACAAAAAGACAAGTTTTCATGTCCTCAAACACATATAATCAAATATATATAGGATTATAACCACTTGGAAATGACATATTCAAATGTCCTCAAAGAAAAAAAATAATGCTTTTCCAAAAATCATAATTTTTGGTTGATAAATATCTCAATAGCATAGAAATAACACTGTAACAATGAATTCTCTGAGAAGAGATGTAGTATTACTCAAGATCACAATACAAATATATGCTTATCTCTGAGAAGAGATGTTTGTCTTCACATTTTGGGTTACATATTAATTTATACACATTTTGAAAGCATGGGGAGGATGTGAAAGGTCACCAATCTCAAGGGAGATTAAGTGGTTCAACTTCCAAGATTTAAAACAATACAGAATTTGAGGAATTACTATTTTTAGAAACTTACTATTTTTAGACTGCACTATTAAAATTGAAATTTGGGGCACTTCCATTGGGTTTTTAGGTTCAAACTTCATTGATCAAATCTCTATGCCATTTCACAATGTTCTCCTCATTCTTATCTTTCCAACAGTTCAAACGGTGAGTCAATTGGAGCTACAGTGCAAAAGTTATGGCTCCCAGAAGTTCTGTCATCGATTGGGGTGGAACTGTCACCTAAATTGTTGCTCGGATCATTCCTCCCTCCTTGAAAATAAATGGTCTCCATTGTGTCAATTTTCCCCATCAAGTTTGGTATTTGTTTCTTGATTTGATTCCCTGTGAGCCACTCACCTTGATGGCTAAGCTGGCCCCTTTTGACCACTCGATAAAGCGAAATAGAACATCCTCTTGTTGTCTTCATCCAGGTATCCACAATCTGATCCTCTTCCACTGGGGCAAAACTCTGTGGATCAAGCTCATCAATGTCTAGTTGTTTTGCTACAACTGAAGTGTCCAATAGAGGTGGGTGATATGGTTTGAGGAGCTCCACATTGAATATTGGATGCAGACCAAGGTAGGCTGGTAGGTTGAACTCAAAAGCATTTTCTCCAACCCTTTTGGTGATGGTGTAGGGACCATATCACAGAGGCCAAATATTTTTGTGTGGGCTTTAAATTTGTTCCTTTTGAAGCTGTAACCAGACCTTATCACCTATAGCAAAATGGTGTGCAATCCTATGTTTATCATGGCATTGCTTATACTTCTGGTTCATCTTCTCCAGGATGTCATGAACTTGTTATTGGATGTGTTGCATTTGTTCAATAAACTTTGTTGCTTTTGCTACCTCAAATATTTGATGAGTAGTGTATTCTATGGTGGAAAATGGAATAGCTATATCAATTGGTGCCATGGGTTAGAACCCAAAACATACCTGAAATGGATTGTGCTTGGTCGAGCTATGCAGTGCCTGATTATATCCATGTTGTATGAAAAGAAGTCCCTCATCCCATGTGCATGGATGTTTGGAGTGATACATTCGAATCATGTGAAAAATAAAGTGGTTGACCACCTTTGTTTGACCATCAGTCTATGGATGGAAGGCTATGGACTTCATTAGCTTAGTATCCATCATCTTCC
Source organism: Torreya grandis (assembly GCA_037957365.1). Lineage (NCBI taxonomy): Eukaryota > Viridiplantae > Streptophyta > Pinopsida > Cupressales > Taxaceae > Torreya > Torreya grandis. The sequence goes on along the minus strand of JARHVA010000503.1, from coordinate 5,039,962 downwards.
ATAGAGTGGACCAGAAGATGCTCAAGAACCTGCTATCTTGATCTAAGACAATGGACTTGGGGAGACCAAAATGGAGCCATACATGACTAAAATATAAATGACCAATTTCCTCAGAAGATGTATTTTTCTTACAAGCAATCATGATAGCCATTTTTGAAAAATGATCAACTACCACAAAAATATAGTCCTTACCATGTTTTGAAGTGGGCAAACCTGAGAGAAAATCCATTGAGACGGATTCCTAAGGCATGGTTTGTTCTGGCAATGTCGTGTACAATCCTTGCTTCTTATTTGTTAGATTGGCTATCACACATGGGGTGCAAGATTTTAGATATATTTACACATCCTTTTGCATATGGGGCCAGTAGAAGTGTTTTTGAAGAACTGCCAATGTCTTTTCAATACCCAAAGTGTCCAACTGTCCTATTGAAGTGTGCTTCCCATATCATCTTTTGTTGCTCTGCAACTGGAATAGAGATGTGCCCCATATGATATAGGACATTATTTTTCAAATAGAAATCAAAAACATATTTACCTTTTTGAATTTTTTGATATGTATCAGCAAAGATAGGATCTACTTCATACAGAGCACCCCAAGTGGCAGTCTCATATCTGCACAGGTCCATAATTGTTGTGAGTGTAGTAATTGGTGGGTGGCTCAAACAATCTATAGCTACATTTGAGCTCCCCTTTTTGTGTTTGATCATTAGGTGGAAGTGTTAAATATATGTGGCCCACTTTTGGTGCCTCTCATTTCATAGTTTGCTTTGCATCTAGATGAATTCCAATGATCTATGGTCAGTGTGGATGACCATTTCTTTCCCAAAGATGTAGTGTTTCCATTGTTTGTAGGCTTGCACAATGGCATAGATCTCCTTATCATATGTTGGATATTTCCTGACTGTATCAGTGAAAGTTTCACTGTGATATGCAACAGGATGGCCATGTTGCATGATGACAGCTCCCATGGCATATTCAGATGCATCTGTCATCAACTCAAAAGGTTGATGCAAATTTGGCAAGGTAAGAACAAGGGTTGAGCAGAGTCTATTATTAAAATTCTCAAATTCCCTTTTTTGTATTTCACCCCACTGAAATGTATCTTTAGTTCCTCCTTTAGTCACTTGGGTTAGTGACCAAGTAACATGTGAAAATCCAAGAACAAACCTGCAGTAGAAATTTGCAAGACCCAAAAAGCTGCGAAGCTCTATGAGGGTCCTTAGTGTGGGCCATTCTCAAATAACCCAAATATTTTTTTGATCAACATGGACCCCTTCCTCATTCACAACATACTCGAGGTACTGATTTGTTGTCATCTCGAATGTGCATTTGTCAATATTTGCATACAACTTGTGCTCCCAAAGAGTTTGAAGCACCTTATGAACATGTTGCAAATGTTCTTCCCATGTTCTGTTATAGATGAGTATGTCATCTAAGTAGACAACCACAAATGAGTTGGTGAAGGGTCATAGGATGTCATCCATCATCCTCATGAAGGTTGTAGGTGTATTAGTTAAGCCAAAAGGCATAACCAACCATTTAAAGAGCCCTTCCTTAGATTTGAATGCAGTCTTCCAGACATCAGTGGGATCAATGGGAATTTGGTGATAACCAAATTTGAGATCAATTTTGGTGAAAAATTTTGCACCATGGAGCTGGTCCAACAGGTCATCAATCCTGGGGAGAGGATAGTGATTCTTCACAGAGATTTTATTTAAGGCTCGATAGTCAATGCAAAGCCTCCATGTTCCATCTTTCTTTGGTGCCAAGACAATTGGGCTACCACAAGGTCAAGAGCTTGGCCTGATGTGACCCTTTTGGATCAATTCTTGAATCTATCTTTTTATCTCATCATTCTCCAAAACTGATCTGTGATACATAGGACTATTAGGCAAAGGTGATCCTGGGATCAAATTGATAGAATGTTTTACCTGGCAATGTAGTGGAACTCCTATGGGTGACTTGAATAAGTCATCATATTCTCCTGTGATTTTTATTATCTACTGTTGTGTTGATTTTGTAGTCAGGACTGCAACATCAACCTCCTTGGATTTTTGTGGTTTGACCACCATGAGAACAAATTGCTTTGTTTTATCTAAGAATCTCTTGCATTGCTTAGCACTGATCAGGGAGACAAATGTGGGAGGTGGTACCTATGGTACCCTATAGCATCATGTTCCAAGAGTGAGGGTGATCCTTTGGGTTAATGATTCATAGATGCCATGTCGCTCATACATGAACGGCTGACCAAAGAGTACATCACAAACATCTAGATTGACCACATCACATAACATCTTGGAATGGTTTTATAGCATATTAAAGAAGACACTGATGGGTGACACGGAGGTCTCTCCCTGGGCTCAACCATCCAATACTATAGGGCTTTGGATGAGGCTTCATGGATAGATTTAGACTTTTCACAACTTTAGTAGAGATTAAATTCTTTTGACTCCCACTATCAAGAATGAAATATAGAGGCTTACCTTTTACCCATAATTTGGAGTGAAATAATATTTCCTTGTCATCTAGTCTTTCCTCACAGGTTTGTGATGAAGTGACGATGGTTTCAAGCTCAACATCTACAATTTCTTCTTCATCCTCTTTGATTGTGGGTTGTGTATGAGGTAGAGTAGTAGATGTCGAGTATTGTGACTCAGAAAGTAGTGACTTGATGGCTCGACATTATTCTTTAGAGTGAGTAATATTTTTGTGGTAATCACACCATTTTCTAGCCTTCCCCTTCTAGGATTTATTATCTTGAAACTCCTTTTGCTTCTAATTTTGGCCTCATGTTTGACCTTCCTTGTCACTTTTCCATTTTGAGGGTTGACTCTTCGTATTCTTTCTGCCATGCTTCTGTTCAATCTTCACTATGAATTTGTATGCTTCATCGAGGGTTTCCAAATTGAAGAGTTCCATTTCCCCCCATATGTACCATTGTAGTCCACCATGATATTTAAGAGTCTTATGTTTCTCACTTTCTTGAATGCCCAATCTTGCAGACAAAGAATGAAAAGTGTCTGTGTAATCTTGAACAGATTGGTCCTTACCTTGGCAAAGTTGTTGGCACTGTATGTACAGATCATCATATGCTCCGATGGGATAGTACTCTTCTTTCACCACTTCCATAAAATCATCCCAAGTAGGTTCCACCTCAAGGCCAATGTCGTCTGTACTGAACCTCTTTTTGTACACTTCCCACCAGTTTTTCACAAGTAATGATGATTTCAAAAGAGCAAAAGTAATATTTTCTCCATCGGTGAACTTATTTACAGAGAAGTAGGAATACAATTGATACAACCAATTTTCTACTACATCAGCATTGATTTTTCCTTCAAATGTAGGAATATCAAAATTTACAAGAACCTTGAAGGGTGTTGGGGCACTAAAAGGACGTTCCCTGGATGAGGAGCCAAGAAGTGGAGCTGCAGAGCCAAGATTTCCCATCGAAAGTGTTTGAAGAATTTGGGAAAACTGTTGTAACATCTATGCTTGTTTCCATTGGAGGAATTTATTCACCATTTCCTTGAAAGGATCAGATGTCTTGGTGTCGTCCACCATTTGAAGTCGTTTGGAGCGAATAGGTGGAAAATTTGGAAGCTCTGTTGTTTCCCACCCAAGCTTCTTGTAGCCTAACCTCATCTTTGAGATCATACACTCTCAAGACAAACCGCTTTGATACCACTGATCCAAAAATTATAAATTCTGGTTGATAAATATCTCAATAGCATAGAAATAACATAGTAACAATGAATTCTCTGAGAAGAGATGTAGTATTACTCAAGATCGCAATACAAATATATGCTTATCTCTGGGAAGAGATGTTTGTCTTCACATTTTGGGTTACATCTTCATTTATACACATTTTGAAAGCATGGGGAGGATGTGGAAGGTCACCAATCTCAATTAATATTAAGTGGTTTGACTTCCAAGATTTAAAACAATACAAAATTTGAGGAATTACTATTTTTAGAAACTTACTATTTTTAGACTGCACTATTAAAATTGAAATTTGGGGCACTTTCATTGGGTTTTTAGGGGTAAAAATTCATTGAGTGGAGATCAATTCTATTTCATGATGTTCTCCTCATTCTTATCTTTCCAATGGTTCAAATGGCGAGTCAATTGGAACCATGGTGCAAAAGTTATGGCTCCTAGAAGCTCCGTCATCAATTGGGGTGGAACTGTCACCCGAATTATTGCCTAAATTGTTTCCCAGATCAAATGCACATAAGAGATGAAACTAAGAAAATCAATATATAGAGCATGCATGAATATTTAATTTGATTAATAAGAGTTAAGTTGTAATTTGGGTATATTATTAAAAGGTGTAATGCTATGTAAATATTTGAGTTATTTTTAAGATGATGGGGGAAAATAAGGATAATACTGTGTGTACCATGCCCATAGTGAGTTAATTGATGAATTTAAATGTTGTATAAATCATGTGTGTAGTCTAGAATTAAGCGGTGACAGTTTGAGATTGTTGGACCCCAAATTTTAGTTAAGTCTTTTTTGGAATAACCAATTTTGAAGAGGCATGGTAAAAAATAAGCACAACATAGAAAATCTTGGTGTGGGATTCCATGACATGATATGACCAAGTCAAAATAAATGTGCATAATAAATGAAGAACCCAAGAATGAAGGACTCAAAACACTAGCATAAGACTTAGGGAGTGCATAGGAAGTGGGAGATGGTTAGGGAGTGATTCTCATAGATGAAAGAGACTAACTCAAGAATGAATCTATCACCAACCTATGAGAAAATAGCTACTTAAAAAATAGGATCCAACATTGAAGAGAGAATATAGCAACATAAAGGCCTGGGTCTTTAGGAAATCAATGTAAGTGGTTGTCATGAATCAAGTATGTTGATGATCATTAGTGAGTCATTATGATTGTGATTATGCTTGTTACTACTTGGTCAAGGAAAACCAAGTATAAATACCCATGGATATAACTTGGTAATATTTTTGTTATGCTGATGTGATTGAGGATATTATTGTTATTATACTCAGCTAGATAATGTTGAGATTTATATGATTGATTTGCACTATATAATTGATTATGTAACCTTTGAATCACTTATCATTATGATGAATGGAACTTGTGTTACTTAAATGTTGTTATTTTAACTATGAAAACAATGATGTCGGTTATCTTATATGTTATTGTTCAATTAACTAAGTTTAGGTCCATAGTTACCATTTATTTATTTAGTTAATCATTCAGTAATGTGTATGTGTTTAAGCACCCTTGTATGTTATTACACCCTTGTGAAATAAACCCAAAGAGAACTAGTCCATCATTGTGTGTTTCAAGTGAGCACATGAGAACTTGTTCTTGTGTGAAATGCTAACATGCTAGCACATTAGGTTTTTAGTCACTTAAAGTACACACCTAAGGAAAGTTATGCTTAAGTAGAGAAAATAACCCCAACATTTTGGTCCCATTGACAGTACCCATAGTGCTTCCCTGCACAATGGTGTAAGATGCTAGAATGACTTTCATTTGAAAATATTGAATAATGGATTACTAGTATTGAGGATAGTTTTTTAGTATTGTTTCTCAAACCAATAATATATTCACGCATGTAGGTCAATTTTTTTTATAAAACTCATTATATGAGACATTATTTATATAGGTACATGTTCTTCATGCCTAGACCATGGCCTATGTTCAAGACCAGTCAAGAAACCAAGGATAAAATATAGCTTAGACACTAGAATGTCAGTCAAATCTAACACAGTTGGGAGAGCTTTGGACATGTGTTGTTGATGTTTTGTGGCATGGGGTTTTGAATAGTTATGTCTTAGAGTATGCAGTTTTTATTTATTCTTGTCTAGAGGAATATTAGTACCATTTTTTCTAAGAACCATGTGGTTAATATATCAGGCACTTTTTACTGGAGGTGAAGAAGCTCTTTATAGATTCTAAACTTGAGACTTTTCCATGGAAGGCTAAACTCTTCCTTGTATGAGTAGCATGGTTGTTAGGCGAATATGGGGGTACTTGTGAAGTAGGATTGTTAGTTTAGTATGGTATCTAGTCATTAGGAATTTCAAAAGCATAAATATGACAAAGCTCAATGAAGTATTATGAGTGGAATTAATCTAGGAAGGGGATGGGAGGACTCAAGAAGTGTTGTAAAGGTTTGTAAGAAAGTAAAAGAGCATAAGGAGGAATCACCAACCATAGGACTACCCCCAACACCAGCTCAAATATATGTGAGAGAAGCAAGCTAGAAAATGGTGATTGAAGAACCCAAATTGGATAGGCCCAATTCCCTGCCCATAATGCAAGCTTATGCTTTTGAGTTAGATGATATGTTTATATGTAACTGGGATACAAATAGCATAGAATTAGAAACTGAACCTATGAGAGAAACATTAGTATAATATGTTTTAGATAGTAGTTTATTGGATATTTATTTTCCTTTAAAAATTAATTCTATGACCTAACTTAGAATGCCTAATGGATGCAACATAACTAGTGGGAAAAGTAATAGCCCAAGTAAAGTTACTCAACTTGACTCATCACCAAATGTCTTGGGTGATTTTAATATTGTAGGAATTGTAGGAGGTGGATTCAATGGTGGTTTAGCTAGAGAACTTGGAGGAGGTGTAGGAGGTAGTGTTGAACTTCCCCCCTATGGAATAAGAGGAACCAAAAGTGTTTCTCATCAACCACCATTTTAATCACCCCATCTGCCCACTATATATTATGAGATGATGCTCCACTTTCTAGAGTATTGAGGTGTGGAGAATGTTTTAGATCATGTTCACAAGTGTGAACTTATTTAGAAAGCACATGGCATAACCTCTTCTAAATGGAAATCCACCCATTTTTCAACCACCCTTCTAGACCATGCACATAAGTGGTACCATAAGTATGATCCTCAACAAGCTATAGTAGATTATGATCAGCTCAAGGCAACATTTCTTTAGGGATTTGACATCCTAGAGTTTGAGCAATAAATTATAGCTTCACTATAGGATATCAAGTAAAAATTCATTAAGAGTGTGCATAAGTATGATGGATGTTTCAAGACACTTATCTCTAAACTCTCATTTGAGATAAATTATACTCAACGTGCCCAACGCTTCAGGGGAAGTTTTTTTCTCCACTTAAGACATACCTTATCTCAAAATACTTTTACCAACCCATGTGAGGCCTTGGGAGCTTCCCTTCATGCCTAAGTTGTTGACACTATTGACACAGGGATCAATCCCTTCATGGAGGCTCAAATCATTATAATGGTATCTCAAATAGAAAAGATTACTACACATAAGACTCATGACACTTGCAGTGGCTTATGGTGTGTCGACTATGAGTCTAAAGGCAATAACTAGAATAATTATCCTCTTGAAAACATTCAAGCCATGATAAATCAATCTTATGAGATCTATCAAGATGAGCATGACATCTAGGATTGTCCTTCACTAAAACATGCCACTCATTCAAAGGTATCAACATATTATAATAAATGTGATGCATACACTCATAATACCAATGATTATCATCTCATTAGTGAAATTCATGTCGTGCACATGTATGGTATGCATTATACCTATGTTACAAATAACTAAGAGAATAGATGTGGTTATCGTGGATTAGGTCAAGGTCAAATATGTGCAGGTGTTATGATTTCTACCATGAATTTTTTATAAGTGTGATTCTCATGAGCACTACTAGTGCAATTTGTTGGTCTATCATACATTTGCCTTTTTTATAAAAACAAGCATCATCTAGAGGAGTGTCCTGACTTATACACTGCTATTATGAAGGAAAAAATGAGAAGGGTGATGGCATGATACATATTTAAAAACCATAATGGATATCATGCCCTATTACTCTGATGGGTCCTAAAGTTAATATTACAACACAAAGTGGTAGTCAGTCCCAGTCTATGTCCAATCCACCTATTAATAAATTTCATTGTGAGGAGACTCATTATACTTGTTATCATGATGCTTAGCAGTAAAAGGAGGTGATTTATGACACTATGAACATGATAAGATAATGTTAGGGAAAGATTCACTTCCTTAAGGATAATGATGATACTATATGTGTTGATATACAAAAATCCAAAGACCTTCATGACATGGTGTGGGATGAATTTCAAGAGCTATTCAAATGACTAATTGAGAGGACATTGTACCATTATTGAGAAAATATCTAAGACATCATATACATAGGCCTACTAAATATCACTAGTTAAACCATGTATGATGGTAAGCCACTCCCATCTAGACTAGCCCAAAAGGGGACAAAGAGATATTAGTTAACACCAACATAGATGGATGGGTTATCTAGGATATCTTAGTTGACACTAGCACTAAATTCAATGTTCTAAAAAAGGATTCATGGAAGAAGATGGCCAGTCTAGCTTTGCAACCTTCATGCTATGTGTTTTTATGGCCAACAAGACTCTCACTTTACCCATTAGTGTACTTAAAATTTCCACCATGGGTATTCTTGATGTCATAGAGTTGGCTGAGGCTGATGAATTCCCAACTCTATTCGGTTATCCATGGTGTCAAACTAATAATGATGATTAGAGATTTAATAAGTGATACATCAGCTTTGAAAATGATGAGCAACACACGGTCATTCCATTGGACCATGCTTATGAGCCTCCCTATGTTAAACCATTCAATGTTGATGAGGACATAAACCACATTTATAATGTCACATATTGAGGTAATGAATTCCATGACCCCACCCTAGATGGTATCTTATGATGGACAGATTCACAATCTCTATCTAACACCACTAGTAATGCATGTGACTATTGGGCTCAAGGTGACTATGATCTTACTAGGAGAATATGTGGTGCTATAAGCATTCATGATGATACTCAGTGGAAGTATCACAAATTCCATAATTTTTTTCACCTCTTTTATGGATAAATCATGGATACATTACCCATAAGAATTTATGAAACTCTAAGTTTTCATGGTCAAATAGAAGTCCACAAATTTGTATAATAGTTGGAAGCCTTTTATGACTCTAACATTGATCAAGTAAGATCAATTATTCATATTTTTGATGGCACAACTACTTGATGGTGTAAAAACTCATCAAGAACATTTGCTTACTTGGGATCACATTAATTCTACTTTGCTTCATCACTTTCACCATGATAATTGTATATGCTACACTATTAGTTATAGTTATATTCAAGATTTAGAACCTCACCTTGAATCTTGCCAGATAATGTGGACAATATATGAAACTTTATTCCCTGAGTACCTTTGGTTTTATGAATTTTATGGAACTCTACGCTTTTGGGATAGAACATGGTATGTCTATGGGGAGCACCATCTGAATACAATTCTTGGCATCTACTTAAGAGTAACATGATTTTGGCACTATCATATTCATTCCCTCAGATAGATTTATACCTTACACTACAAGCCATGCCTTAAGTTGTTGTAGGTGACCCAACCCCCATTGAAGATCAAATTTGAAGATGCATTGCACATGGGAAAAAGGCTTGAATATTTTTCAAGAACTTGATGAGCAAGCATCCTCTCCATCACCCAAACTTATACTGAACCATACATTAAGAGAAGCAATCTGAAAGGGTAAGTATATTTTTATGTTTTAGATTGATGAAGGTGTTATATCTGATTTGCCTAACCCATAAACTAATCAATTAGTTGTACACATAGAGTATGGAACTCGTAATTTATGTGACACCATTCAAGACAAACAACACCCATACTTGGATCTACTCCAGACCATTCAATACAATATTGGCACAAATTAAGTACCCAAGATGGCTATAGTGGGGGATTACTGGTCTGATATTGAGATCACTATGGTATTTGAGCTATTGAAAGAGTATCAAAATTTATTCCCACATAACTATATTGAGATGAAGGGTGTGCATTCTTATTTAGGTAAAATGCACATAAAATTGGCATAAGGTGCTCGAATAGTCATAAAGAGGCCTTATCAAATGAATCCCAATTTGCATGCTCAAGTCAAAGAAGAAATAAATATCATGTTGCATGTGGGATTCATTACTCATATTGACAAGTCTAAGTGAGTGGGTCTTATGGTTATAAGTATAAAAAAATATGGATGCATATGGATTTCTGTGGATTAATGTTGCTTTCATTACCTATCCCTTTTTCACACCTTTCACTAAAGTGATCTTCAAAGGCATTGATGGATGTGAAATTTATACAATTATGGATGGTTTTTTGGGGTATCATTAAGTTTATATTTTATAAAAATATAATCCTAAGATGACATTTACAATTGAGTGGGGATCTTTTAGTTATAATGTGATGCCATTTGGGTTGAAGAATGCTCTTGTTGTGTTCTCTTGGATCACAATTGAAGCTTTCAAGGACTTTATCCATAAGTTATTTCAAGTCTATCTTGATGATTGGAATATTTAAGATTAGTGTAGGACCATTTTTCCAATATTTGAATCATGCTTGAGCACTTCCAAAATATTCAAATTTCTCTCAATTTGAATAAATGTCATTTTGATACACCTTTTAGCATTATCCTTGGTCATGTCATATATGATGATGGAATTTTAGTGGACCCAACCAAGATCATTGTTATCCTTTGACTTCTATCATCGACCACCCAATGAGAGGTTGGTGCTTTCCTAGGGCATACTAGATATTATTAAAATTTTATTCATAGATATGCTAGGATTATTGTGCCTCTCAAGGAGTTACTAAAATAAAATGGTCAGTTTATCTGGACCAATGCTTACTAAGAATACTTTTTTGCAGTAAAGGATAAGCTTATCACTGCACCCATTCTCTAGTTTCCATACTGGATAAATCTTTTTCACATCCATGTTGATGCTTATGGCATGGTAGATGATGTTATACTTACTTATCTTGGTGAGGGAAACTTGGATCACCCTATTATTTTTCAAGTCAAAAACTTACTTTAGCTAAATGAAACTATACAACTATATAACATGAAGCCCCATATATGGTCTACACTCTCCAATAGTTTTGTTAGTACCTAATGACAACTCCATTTATATTTTCATGAACCATGAGGCATTAAATTATTTGGTCAACAAATTGATATTACATGGGCACATTTAATAGTGGATTACATTATTTTAAGAATTCTAATTTTCAATAATGGTCAAGCCTGATAAGGCTAATTATGGTTCAGACCATATTTCATGCATTGAGTCTGGTGAACTAACACATACCATATAAGATGATTTACTTAGCATGCAAATATTCCATGTCTCATGTATACCTAAGGAATTGGAAGATATCATTGCCTTTTTGAATACTGACTCAACACTAGCTCACCTCAACACTCAAAAAAAAAAAAGCAGCTAGTTGTTCAAGCCACTTCATTCTAGCTAATAGGGGAGACCTTTATAAACTTGGGTAAGATGAAGTGTTTTGGTCTAAATTATGCAACATGAGTGCACTGAGGTACTTTGATAAGTCCATGAATATTTCACTAGAGGACACTATTTTGATGAATCTACCACGTGAAAGGTCCTTTTGGTTGGCTTATGGTGGCCTGCCTTATTTAAGGATGCTAAGATTTATATGTGCAAGTGTGATATTTTCCAATATGCATAAAACCCAAATGGGAGATATGTGATTCCCATTCATCCTATATTTTCATAATAACATTTTGAAAAATGGTTCATTGACTTTGTTGGCCCCATCATCCCAGCAAGGAGGCATACTTATGCATGTTATGTTATCACTGCTACTAACTATCTAATTCATTGGGCTGAAGTTATGCCAATATGGGATTATACCACTGCCACTACTACAAGTTCATTTTGGAGAATATTATTACCAATTTTGGATGTATGGTTATTTTCACTAGTGATCAAGTTACTGACTTCCTTGATGAGATTATCTATGTCCTATTGGTAGAGTTCATGATCACCCATCATAAGACCACATTGTATCATCCTCATGCCAATGGTATAGTTAAGAAATTTAATAATATCTTGGGAAATACATTGATCAAGATCTATAATATTAGATGCATTGATTGGGATAATCATTTGTCTACAATATTATGGGCATATCAGACCACTTACAAGTGCTTAAATAAGAGCACACCATTCAATCTTGTGTTTGTTACCAAAATACTTCTTATAATAGAATTCCTCGTTCCTTCTCTTTAAATTATGTGCATTGGTCACATGGATGATAAATCATCCTTAAAATTATGCCTCAATGATTTTTTGTAGCTAGATGACACTCACTTTCTCATACACTAAAGTCAGGGAGTGGAGAATTGCAAATAAAAAACATGGCATGATCCCCATTTGAAGAACAAGACTTTTGCTATTGGCATGCAAGTCTTAGTATATGACTCCAAGCTTTCACACCACTCTGGAAATATTTTTTTACATTGGGATTGGCCCTTCATAATTCGTAGTATCCATCCCACTAGCACATGTAGGTTAAAGCAGCTAGATGGCTAATTCCTTCCTAATCATTTTTGGTAGTCAATTGATATTGTCCTTTTTTTAATAGTCTTTCATTTTTATACTAATAAGGTGTATGCCATTATATTAGAATAATATTTCCTTTATTTTCAATAAATCATAGCACTATTTGTGTGCCCTTATGTAATTTTAGAGTCAACACTTTGGTTTTATACTTGTTTATATTATCGTGTAGGACCACAAACAACTTTTATAATGGGGTAGGGTTGTTACATCTAGGGAACACCAGGATATGGTCTATACAAATGAACATAGGAGTGAAGGCACATAAGTGGAAGTGAATAAGGATAAAATGGTCAACAAGATGTGATGCATAACCACAAGCTAGTTGAGGTAAAGAAATATTCCCTCCTTTGGAATGGAAAACATTTAAATTCTTTACAACTATCATGCACTTCAAGAAAAGTGAGGGAAGGGACATGCAATTAATACAAGGAGAATAATGATAATAGAAAGTGTGCCAAAATTTCATTGTGAAAATATTATTATTTGTATTTATTGTGTGAAGTGATAGTCAAGGAGGGGGGTAGTAAATGCAAGTTACCCCTGTGAGCCTATAAAAGGATAAACATGGGTCATTTCACTTTTTACTATTGCTATGATTATGAACTCACAGAACTAAAGGAGCATATTCAAACTATTGTAAAATGATTTCCAAGCTTCCAGATGAGTGAAAAGTGATGGATTCAGGTTATTATTAGGTATTGTAGAGTGTATTAGCTTAGAAGAATATACAGAGTGTCAAGAGAATTGTAAAGATGTGTGGAATTTCTAGATTTTTAGGTTGTATAGGTCAATGTCTATAATTGTAGGGCATTGAAGTAGGAAAGATATTTTTAATTACACAATAAACCATGAATTCATTTTTGAAAATGGGATGGTTATGCCTCAACCTTTAGGCTCCATGAAGGGTGATGCAGCCAAAGAAAAAAGATCGACGAAGTAAACCATTGCTTGTGATTTCAAAGGAAGAAGAGTTGAGTTTGGGTGGAGAGATGATACTGATCAGATAAGAAGCACCAAATAAATTAGAGTGTGTGAGATAGAGATATAGATATAAATGGCATGCTAGGTGAAGAATAAATATATTGTGCCCCCTCTACCACCTTTGATGATTAAATAGATGAAATACATAGAGGAAGTATTACACATAGAAAATTGGGTGTCTAATGTACTGACTTGTAATTTTTTTGATTAAAACCACTGCCAACCTAGAAATGAAGTAGATATATAACACGACTACATGGTAGAGTGCTAAAACACTAGGAGCAAGTTGGTTTATGACTATAAATTTTTAAATTCTTTAAATATTGTTGGCCTCTTTTAAATTTTCAATCTTCCTTACTTTGGAAATCTTATCGAAGTAGTGAAATTTTTTATTTCACAGGTGCATAAGGATTATATCTTTTTTTTGGGTGTCAGATAAGAATTATGGTAGAATAAATCAAAAAAGTCACAGGATAATAGTGCTCGAGAGTGGACCTTGTCTATGATTGGATTATTAAGATGAGATAGAGAAGACTACCATGGCATTTGAGTACCAAAAACAAGGCCATGTCATGCACATCATGAGTCTTCAAGATCCCACCCTCAAGGTGGTCATGTGGATCATAATGACTAAGGTTGGAGGCAGAGATAGGTGGAAAGAGGTGGATATATCCTACCTTTATTTTGTGTAACATGTCACTGAAGGGATAAAGTATAATTGGACATAATAATTTGCTATCAAAATCATAGAGGATGTAGAAAAATATCACCATCTACCCAACCAAAGTTTTGTATGAGGTGCATTTATGTTGTTAATGGTGTTCAATGAGATTGGTATACCTAATTACACCTATCAAAAGGTAAAATGGGCATACCCACCTGATAATAAATCCCTTACATAATAAAATAAGGCATTCACCTGACTTGGACCAATCACTCCATCCCACAAAGCCAATATGAAAGGATGATACAACGGGATGAAGGAAGCCTTTGGGAAAGAGTGGTGCATTCCAAAGGACTTACCTATACAAGTTGGAGACTAGGACAAGTTTTTTGTTAAGCAACATTTATCCCTTATGCGTATCTAAATGGATTACTCTAGAGAGTTTTCTACATGGCTTAAGCCAACATATGCTTTCATGATGTAATACTTCATGAGCATTTTTAACTGTATATACGATGCATAGTCAATAAATATTATTGTAGAATAGATTGATTCGGAGACACACACCCTTTTCCAACTATATGTATATCTTAGGAATATGTCCTATGGGGAAAAGAAGGATTCTGATAGAACCGGCATTAAGGTTCAAAAAAATTTGGTGGGTAATTCCATTCATTGTCTTTTCTACATTTTGAAACCCAAAAATAAATATTCAATGAGCATGGATCATGAAAGATAAAATCTCCCTCTAAATTCAGTGTGAAAAAATAAGTATAAGTGCCTAGGGAATGATGTTAGTATAAGCACTCATCCAAAACCTTCAAAAAGGCAAAGGACTACCTAGGTACTACCAAGGAAGGATCCATTATCTAGTCAACTTAAAGGCCTGGAGACAACAACATACATTGTTTATTTGGAATAGGAGATGGTGGTGCCTAAGGATAGTGGTGTGGAATAACAAGAAGATATTTTAGAAGGGACACCAAAAATAGTCATTACAAAAGAATATAAAGTCACCATCAATTCTGAGAAGATACCTTCATCAGTGTGACATGAAGAGACCACCCTCAAGGAGACATAGATGGAAGTTAAATATATACTTGGTGAAGAGAGGGGTGGTTATGAAATGGATTTAAGAATGAGTGGACTTAACATCAGAGCTACTTACCAATGGGAAGATACAGATGTTGAGATACTTAAACAAGATCCCTCGAAGGGTAAGGATCCATTTGATAACTCTGTTATGAAAATAGAAAATATTTATGTAACCATAACCCTCTATGCCTAGTACTAGAAGGGAGTATCCAACAAGCTTTTATATATGTATTCTCATTTTTCATTGGAGGATGCATCTGACCAAACTTGATGGGAGATGTTGTTCTTTCTTGATATGTACAATGAATAACACTAATTTGATATGCCCTATGATAACCTCATACAAGATCCTAAAGCAGTGATGCTACCTGATACCCTTTGGTTAAATCCATGGTAGCTTACCCTTGTACAAGCTAGTGAGACACTATTGAAATTAGCAATTGAGGTCATAAGGAAGAATGCCTTTACAAAGTCCAATGCATGGTGGGCCTAGAAGAAACATGTTGAGATGGTGGTGATATATAAGAATGAGGTCATAGCCAAGATGAATCTAAAAGAAGAGTTGGCTAAGATTAAGCACCTGTTAGAGGTGGAAACAACTGCTAAGGTAAAAATATTAAACATCTATAAGGTAATTTTGAGCCAAGAACCAATGATCATGGATGGATTACCCCTATTTGGTGAGGTGATAGATAAGTTATAGACCTTGGTGGATCTCCTTTTGAAATAATGCAAAGAAAAAATTGGCCCCCAAGATGAGCAAACATGGGAAACAGAGTAGGTCATAGGAAGTTGTGGAGGTGTGCAAGAGAGTATTGCACCAAGTTGGAGATATTAATCCCATCTTAGAAGGGGTTTTTGAGAAGCTTGCATAGCCTATTAATATTTTATAAGCTCAAATTCAGGAGAAAGAGCTTTAACACCAACAATTGGCTAATAAATTCTTATTAATAAAAGACCACTTGGATCATAAAAAAGCATTTAAGGATGTGGAGGCCATTGAGGAAATAGTAAGTGCTCACAGACAAAAAATAAATTATAACTTCATGGCACTCTGAGGATAGGTTATTTTTGAGGTCACTACGCTTGAAGGCATTCATAAGGATGCTTCCACATCCCTTGAATGTTTGGTAAATAAAGTAGGTAAGTATCTCAACCAACCTGAGGATAACAAGAAGCTAAAAGTAGAAATTGAATAAATAATGACCAAGTTGTTGAACACCTTGTCACATTGGGAAGGTGTTATGAAGTAGATCAAGCAAGTTGGCCCCAAGTTTTTGGTAGAGCTTAATATTAATGATTGTTCTGGAATGGACTAATGGTGTAGTGTGGGGTGATGTTGGACCTCAAATTTTGGCTAATTTCTTTTTTGAATTGATGTAGAATAAGCATGACATAAAAGATTCATGGCATAGAAGATCATGGCATGGAATTCCATGGTGCAGGAGGACCAAGTCAGAATAAATGTGGATAATAAAAAAATAACCTGATAATGAAGGACTCAAACACTAGAGAAAGACTTGGGGAGTGCACAAGAAATGGTAGACAGTTAGGGGGTGATTCATAGGGATGAAATAGAATAAGTCATGCATGAATCTATCACTAGCCTATAGGAAAATAGGCACTCGATGAACAAGATCTAGCATCAAAGAGATAATATAAGGTCACAAAGGCTCGAGTCCTTAGTAAATCAATGTAATTGGGCATGATGACTCAAGTGTGTTGATGATCATTGGCAAGTCACTATGAGTGTGATTATTTTTGCAACTACTTGATCAAGGAAAACCAAGTATAAATACCCATGGATAGAACTTTGTAAGGTTGTTTTTTTGTTGATGTGATTGAAGATATTATTGTGATATTTTTATTATTGTACTCATCTAGATAACATTAAGATTTATAGGATTGAGTTGCACTATATACTTTATTATTTAACCTTTGAATCACTTATAATTATGATGAATGGAACATATATTACTTAATGTTGTTATTTTGACTATGGAGACAATGATGTTGGTTATCTTATATGTTGTTAAATTAATTGAGTTTAGGTCCATAGTTACCATTTATTTCTTTTTTTGGCTAATCATTGAGTAATGTGTATGTGTTTGATCACCCTTGTCTGTTAGTACACCCTCACACAATAAAACCAACAAGAACCAGTCGCTCACTATGTGTTTCAAGTGAGCACATGAGAATTTATTCTTGTGTGAAATGCCAACACGTTAGGTTTTTAGTCACTTCAGTTCACACCTAAGGAAATTTATTCTTAAGTAGAGATAACAACCCAAACAGAGCTCATTGGGACAACAATGATGTAAGGGACAGCAAAGTAGAGCACTCTTTTCCTCGACAACACTCCTATCTAAATACATATTCTAAGTATGTAATAGTGAAAATGTTTCAAACTAATTTTGGATGTAATATGTTGTGTAATTTGCAATCAGTCATGTACCCTAGTGAAGCATGTATGATAAAAAACTAGCTAAAACATTTATATAATATTTTGCACAACTGAACTGATGTGTGACAAAATACATATAAGCATGTGTAGGTTCTATTTTTGGTATTTTTTGTAATATTTTACAGATTTTTTATTTTTTCACATATATGTAAAGGGTATGTATAAGATAAATGAGATATATTAACCAATGAGTCCAACAAAGAACTCATAATCAATAGGCACTGTGTCAAGAAAAAGAATGGTGACCTTTCATGAAAGGAAATGGGTATGGTGTGGTGAACTAACTAATATCAATGGAGCATTTGAGTATAGGACACCAATTATGCTATAATTATCACTGCCATAGTGATTATCTATAGCATATTGTCTCTACCTTCAATCATGATGAACTTTGTGGATTTTTGGAACCCATCTAAAAGTAGGTAAATCTTTTGTTGCTGCCTTATATGAAGTACCCTTGATTCTTTATAGCCTCAATTGAGGATGTGTAGGAGTAGAGAGTTGCTCCCTTGAATCTGTGACAAATCTCTGCTGAAGGGGCCTCTCTAGGATAGGCCTCAATGGAAGTGTAGATCTCTATTGTGAAAATATTTGAGTAGAATATATATATATATATATATATATATATATATATATATATATATATATATATATCAAGCATCTATGAAATATATAAGGAACTACCCAAATCTATTGAATCCAAGGGCATCCTAACAAGATATAAAAGACCCCTGCACTGGGTACTATAGTGAATCTAGTGGCCACATGTATGGGACCAAACTGTAATGATAATATAATCTCACTAATGGAGCTTTGAATGTGACCAATTAATCCTTTTATGACCATGGTGGTGGGAATATTATCTTAATATGTGTATCTAATATGATAAAGAAGTGTGTTAGTACACATATTCACACTTGAATTATTTTCGACTGTAATAGTCCCAATAGGCTGGTGATCAATGTGAGTGTGAACAAACAAATAATGTAAATTTGAGTCATAATCAACTATCTCATGTTTTTCAAATGTGATTGGTGTCCAAAATGGCACTATAGTATGATAATCACCTATGATACCATTCAAAGGATGTTGTTCCTCTACATGGGAATGGTAAGAAACTAGTGGAGAGTGTGCATTATATGCATAATGCACCCCTAATGTATCTACTATCTCATTATCCATGTGCTTAGAAAAAAGATCACTAAAGACTTTCATTCATTTAATTTCACTTGGTTTTACTATTGTACTCTCTATCAGTGTTCCCACATTAATTATTTTGACATCTATCAAATCCTTTGTCTCAAACTGATACATTTGTTAGTAGTATGGCTTGGTACCTTATGATAGTTAAAAAAGGCATTCTAGTCAAAACCTTTTTGAATAAGTTGATTCACATCAACCTATTTAATGGGATAGAAAGGTACAACATTTCACTTTAGTATAGTTTTGAGAACCTTATATGGAGCTTTTGGTATATTAGTGAAATGTTTCCTTAGAGGAGCTGACAAGACAATGTGTGGAGTAGGATCTAAAACTACATGTACTATCATTTTCTAAGAATTCTTAGTATTAGTTGGATTTACATTGTATTATGGATTTATTGATATTTTGGTATTAACATATGATTTGGTTGTATACTTAAGCTTGTTCATTGCCAATAACTTGACTTCTCTTTCCTTTACTATATGGCACAAATCTATTAATGAGTTGAACTTATTGAACATAATGGATTCATGAAAATATAGAAATAGACTTTGCTTAAATACATCCTATAATTCTATATCTACCATAGGGTTTATCATTTTGGATAACATGTTCTTATATCTTAAAACATATTTTATGATAGGCTCATTATATTTATGTTTGAGTAGAGCAATCTCATCATAAGAAACCTTCTCACTAATGTTGATTGAGAAATGTGCTAAAAACATATCGTTCAATGGATTGAATGCTTACACCAATTGGTGTGGTAAATCATAAAACCATTGTAATGCATAATGCTCAAGACTTCTTGAGAATAACTTAGTCAATAATCGATCATTGGACACATTGTCCAAACATGTTGTATGAAATGCTTTGATATGTTGTTTAAGATCACCCTTTCCATCATATAGTGTAAGCTTGGGTTCCACAAATCCTATAGGTAGAAGATATATTTTTATATGGTATGCTAATGGTGTGTGAAATAAAACATTGGAATCTTCTTGGTTAGGTTTTGAAGCACCTTTCTTCAAATGTAACACCTTGGCTTGCAGAGATTGAATCTCTTATCTAAGTAATTATACATCAAGAGAAGAGGAATGTGTGTTAACCAAAGGTGGTTTTCCTGATGATGGAGTAAAAATTGGCATGGTAATCTATTGAATCCCTTTAGTGGATCCCATTGTAACAGGTAGTATAAAATTTATATCCAATAGAGTAGTAGGGTTAGAAGTCTTAAATGATTGTCCATCAAATGATTTATTAAGCTCCTGTCTTATCAATTATGATAAAATCATATTTCATATAATTATTCCTTAAGAGAAACCCCTATAAGTGTTTCCTATTTATGTCTTAAAATCTATTTCCTTGTTTTGACATTGTGAACTAACTAACTAAAATTTGTAAATATTCAACTTGGGAAGAATGTTGGGAATTTAGAGTTCCCATGGTAATTAGTATTTACCATGTGGTAAATAAGTTGGTAAATGTTGTTATGAAACAACATTATATTTTAGGAGTTTGGGATATTAATATTGGTTTGTACGTGAATAGTGAGTTATATAACTAACTCATATATTTAGGTTTAGTGAGATTATTATGGGATAGGGAGTTGGAATAATCTCCTAGTTTATAGAAGAAAATTTCACTATATGTATGCATCTAATTTATGAAATAAAATAGTGTATTTGACCGACTAAAATTTTTATTTCTTGTGCATAATTTTGAGCCTTCAACTCTACCAAATAATGACATAATTATCTGATATCATAGGAGGTTCTCCCATAGGACCTCCCTATAATTTTGGCCTTGTTATTTATAGCATCCTTTGAGTGTAGACCATGTCAATTGGTCTTGCCATTTGATAGGCTATTTTTTTTCCAATAATTTTATAGTGCATACCACTGTAAATGTTATTGATGGTATTTATATTTTAAAAATATAGAAATATTTTTTTAGTTTTCTAGTTTACATCTGACTCGACATATTTTTCAAATAGGTTAGTGAACATCTAATGTTCATTTGAAATGTTGAGAGAGAATAGAAGAGTTTTGATTGAGGAGTTTCACATTGGATCGATTTTGCATTGGCATCCAAGCTCACCATCATCCTCCATGTCATGTACTCAACCTCAAATTGAACCTGCATCAAACAATTTTATGTTTGGCATCCTCACCAACATTAAATAGACCTACATGCATGCATCGAATATTATTTCATTATCATGGTGCTTTGATAGGAAGATCACCATTCATTCCTAAAAGAATTTATAGATCTCCAATGATAAAGATATCCAACTCCACCTTCCCATTTTAGTGAGATAACTACACAACCATCCACGACCCTGTCACAAACATAACAGCTCACTTTGAGATACTACAACTTTATCTACTCTTATTTAACATATATCTCAGACCTAAATGTCCAGGCTTGGGATCATAACACATTTTGTTTCCATCTACTCACGGATAATATCTCTTTTGGCATTGGTGTGTATAGCCTATGTTCACCATTTGAACTATGATGACATCAAATATATCAGATCCACCATGCTCAAGTTCTTCATCACTCATCGCTACCTGCAACTTGATCTTATCTAGATCATTGTCCAACACAACCTTCAAGCTTCATCTTCATTGTAGTTGGGCTTTTCTCCAAAATGCCAAAACTAGACACGGTTTCTTTATTAAGATTTTTTTTGTTTATTTTTTAAGTAGTAGTTTTAGGTCTCATGCTTTTAGTATTTAGACTTTTAGTTTCAAAATTCATTGTTTAGTTGATAACCATTCATAGTTTTCAAAATGTAGTATAGTTTGTTTGGTGAGTTTAGGTTTAATTTTTTATGTTCTTAGTATTTTATTTATTAAGTAATGTTTTATATTTAGATTTAAGTTTTGTTTTTAATTTTGTTAGTCTATTAAAATTTATTTTATTAGGTTTATATTTTAATTTTTTTTAGTCATGATCAAGCCTAGATCTTAATAATATAGGCTTAGCATTTTTTTAATAATATCTATTATTTATTTTTTATAACTTCATGTCATCGTGTTTTTGAGTCATGTCCAAAGTCATAAGTTTCATAGAGTCAATAGTTGATTATTATTGATTAATAATAATCTTTAGTTTATAGTTGTGAGTTGTTTAGTTTTTCATGTCTTTATTTTATGTCAAAAAATAAAAGTGTCAAAGTCTTTGTCAAGAGTCATTTGTGAGTTAAGTTTTTTTTTTAACTTAAAATAAGCTTTGAGAGGCATGTTTTCCAAATAAGCCTATGTTCAAAAGGCATTTTGTAATATTTTCCTCCCCTAAGTAATTTTTACAAATTTTGTATTAGATGTATTTTTGGGCAAACCCAACATTTGCATGTCAATCTTGTGGGAGGGTAATATAGTGATGTGTAGTTGTCCCTTCTTTCCATATGTGACCTCTAAGGGAGGGAATTTTGACAATTTAGAGTTCCCATGGTAATTAGTATTTACCTTGTGGTAAAAAGTTGGCAAATATTATTATGAAACAATATTATATTTTGAGAGTTTGAGATATTAATATTAGTTTGTACGTGAATAGTGAGTTATATAATTAACTCACGTATTTAGGTGTAGTGAGATTATTATGGGATTGGGAGTTGGAGCAATATCATAGTTTATAGGAGAAAATTTCACTATGTGTATGCATCCAATCTATGAAATAAATGTGTATTTGTCTGACTGAAAGGTTTGTGTGCTTGTGCACAATTTTGAGCCTTAAGATTTACCAAATAATGACATAACTTCATTAAAGATCTTGGTGCGACACTATGGCTAAAGTAGGAAAAAACAATGTGTCAAATTTGAATGCTAACAAAACTAAAATGATAAAATAATTCAAGTATTGTAAAATTTAACAGATTTGAAAATCATAAAACAACTAATAAAAAAATTACTAAGGATACAAACCCTAGAAGCATCTATGATTAGGGTTTGGCAACATTTGAATAATAAACAAGTTCACCAATATGTATTATCAAATTTAAGATTTTTGTAAAAACCCTAAGTGACACCATTATTGTGGAAAATTATATTAATAATAGCATTCACTAATTTGAAACTAATGTGTTCTAGAAGCTTACTAAAAGTAGCAAAGTGTAATGATAAAATAAAGACTTAGCTAGAAATTGTATATGTGTGAGGAATCAGAGTTTAAACTTGTTGTGTAGAGTGGCCTAGTGACTGGAATCAAGAATCAAGGACTAGATCTAGGCTTAGATAATAATGCCATGGGCAAGATACTATAGGGGTAGCATTCCTATCTACTATGTAGTTCCCATGTCCATTTTTCGTTACGAAATTAAGTTTTTTGGGTTCTTTGTGTCTTTGCCTATAGAGCTTGTATTAGGTGAAAGAGCTTGAAATTCCTTATAGAGGCCATTGTATGACTGATTTTCCTTCAAAAATCCTAGCTCTTTGACATTTGAAAATGAATGCAAATTAATGTGGAAAAATAGGTCAGTAGTTGAAGTTGGAAAAGAGCTTAACACCCCATGTGTTGAGCATTGGCTATATACTGATACTCTGAAGAGGGATCAAACTTTGTGTAGTTATCCCATACTACAGTGGTGTATGAATAATTGGTGTAATATGCTAGATATTTGTGTAATATTGATGTGATTAAGTGTTTTAACCATGACATGTGACTTATAAAATATATTTAAACTTGAGCTCTAAGATACTAGGGTTGTATGCAATCATAATTGGGAGAAATAGGTACTTTGTTCTAAATGTGTAATTATGATTTTAGTTTTTTTCAATGTGAAAGCCTCTTTTATGCACAATGGATTGAAAAGTGTTTATATAGTCATATCTATGAAATTCCTTCAAATGGGGTTCGTTAGGGACATAGACCGACCTTCCTATAGCTTTTAAATTTGCAAATTAGTCATTATTTAGTAGGAAGATAGGAGAGGAGGCAAGGACACTAGAGCAGTGCACTATAGTCCCTTAGGGAGATCTTGTGTAATGGGTGATTTGATCATGCTAAGTGTTAGAAAGCACCTAAAAGGTGTCCAAGGTTGATAATAATAGGGATTAGTACATTTGGGGGTCATTTATCAACTTAGAGGAGTGTGCAAGGTGGTCAACAGTGATCAAAAGGGGCCCTAAGATAGGTCTAGAGCTAAGTGTGTAAAAGAGTGGTCACAAGTACATGATTCTAGATTAAATGGTAATTTATGTGTCCACATATTGTCAGAGAATATATCATATCTAAATTTATTTTTTTTTATCTATCTATGTAAGCAGGCTGGGGTAAAATCATGAGAGGGAAAGAGAGATTTAAAATCAAATCTTGGGTCCACTCCTTCTCCAATGGTCATCTTTAGGTTTTGATAGGCTCAATGGCTTTTAGGTTCTCTTTAGGCCTAGATGATCATCTTGAGGAGGATGTTGTTATGTATTTTTAGTCCCCTACGCTGGAGGAGATTGAGACTACCTAGATTTCAAGTTCTATTAATGGTTGTTGTAGGGTGGATTTGTCAGCTAAATTTCTTGCTAGTAATTATTTTGGTTTGTAATGGGGCTTTATAATCAATAAGGAGTCTACTAAAGGAAATGAATCAGTGTCACAAACAAAATTTATCCTCATCATTAGATCCTCTTTCTCATGGTTTAGAACCTGCTCTTTCTCCCCAACCAGCTGGTTTGGAGGCACCCATAGGAGCAGTACATAACCCTATAAATGTTTCAGTCACTAGTGTGGGGTTGGCAGGGAAGCATAAAAAATCATCTTTTAGTGGTTTTGTTGTTCATCTTAGTGGTAGTGATGGTAGAGCCAAAGCATCCACTTTACCCATTCCTTTATAATGTGTCTCTTCTAATTTCCATTATGTTGGTTTATAAAATAAAACATCTGAGAAGAGGTGGATTTTTACTAATTGCAAGAATGCTAGCAATATGTTCCATGAATGTGGTGATTTTTGTAAATCCTTGCTCTCCTTTATTTCTAATGGGGCTACTTTTTTCTTGGTTAGTTTGGATGCTAGTGTTTGTGCTTCTCCTTTACCTGGTCAATGCTCTTCTCCTCTTTCCTTCTTGTTGGGAGATGTCCCTGTGTCTTTCTCAATGGAGACTTGAGAGTATGAGATCTTAAACCTGAATATTCAAGATATGGAGACTAACATTGGTAATGGAGGCTTGTTAGGCAAATGTGTGGGATCCCCTCTTTCGCATTTTGATCTAGTAAATTGAGCCTTGAATGCTTAGAACTCTATTGCTCCTCCTTCTTTCTCCATTCTTAGTGCCAGTTTTTTCCAAGTTGTTTTCCAAAGCTCCTCTAATAGGGAATATGTTTGGCCTTTAAGACTATGGTTCCTCGATTATTTTGAGCTCTTTTTTGGTTTTTAGACTCCCTTCTTTGACCCAACAAAGGTGGAAATCTTGGTTGCTCCCCTTTGGATTATATTGTGCATTTTTCTACCCATATTGATAAAAGATGAACACATCAAATTATTGGCCAATTGTGTAGGCTCTTTCATGAAACTTGTTGATTGCTCCTTGGGTATCATATTTGTGAGAGCTTGTGCTTTTGTTGATTTATCCAAACCCCTCTTTAATTTGGTTATTGATTTAATCATGGGGGTCTTGGACTCGATTTCTCAATTATGAAGACCTTCTATTCAAATGCTTTCATTGTAATCTCCTTGAGCATTGTGCAAGTCAGTGCTCCTCTAAAGGTCTGCTTCCTTCATCTTCTCTTTCTCAGTTGGCATAGAGAAAGAAGGATGGATCCCCTGATTAGGATTTCATTTGACCTAACCATGAAAAATTCTAATATCTTTATGTAACTTCTCTTCCTTTGCCTAAGGTTGGTCTTTCCTACCCTAGGCAAGAGGTTCTTTTGGGGGAGGTGTTTGTTCCTAATGTGCCTCATAGTCCTCTTCTTCCAATTGTGGTTGTTGTCTCCCCTTCTTTTTCTCTTTTAGCAAGACCTTCAGCGCTTTTGGACTCTTCGATCAAAAGAAAAAAGAGAAGGTTGAAAGCTAAAAGATTGAGATTAGATGCATAGAAAATGGTGAAAGATGGCTCTCAATAGATAATGGAGGGTATCTTTTCCTGTTAATGGAGAGGTTGGCCTCATCCCATGGTTAAATTCATTATGCGACTACTTGTTGGTAGCCCATCAGTTGGTTGCCCTTAGATGGTTTGAGGTTTTTTGGCAAATGGCTCTTTGTATTCTTGTTGATTGGTGGCCTTTTTTATTGATAGTTAGCCGAAGGTAAGGATGGTGTTTTATTTGTAGGTTAGTGGTTGTTTTGTTCTTTTGTTTGACCTTCTATTAGCTTTATGTTTTGACCTTCTTGGTTGGTCATTATTAGCTCTTGTACTAAGCTATGGGGTCCTGTCAAAACTCAACGTTTACCTATATAAAAAATAATTTATTTTTAGTTGGATTTATTCAAAGGGCTTTGTGAGGACATGGGATGGTTGAAGGAACCCACATTTCGTAAACATGGTATCCAATATAACTTTATTTTACTATTAATTCGCAACTGTGAGATCCACTATAAAGGAACACAGCAAGATGTAGTCGTATGTTAACTCATTTTCTTTGATGATTGTAAGCCATTTTGTTCCCGTTGCTCAGCTTATTCCACATAAACCCATGCTTTCCTACTTGATCAGTTTTGATTTCCATATCCACATCACCTATAAACTCTCTTAACCGACTCTATATGACCATGGAATATAATGTTTTGGAACATACTCCTAAATACAACCAACAAAAATAACCAATAAAAGTAAAAGACTCGTGATAAAAAATAATAAAATAAAATCAATTAATCATAAAAATTAAAATTATTTTTTCCTCGCTTAAAACATACAAAACATTGTAAGGCCCCTCTTGACTATGTCTACATAATAGATTTTACTTGACTTTAATAATTTGTAAAAGTAATCTTAATTGTGAGCTTGATAACCTATATTAAAAGTGAGATCCCACTTCAAAATTGATTGTTTTAAATAAACAACTCCACTATAAACCTCAATTTCCCTCTCATTACCATATATATAAAATAACATGTCTATCATTACATGGGCATTTAAGACATAAATTAGCCCCCAACTATTTATGATGAGGGTACCCACATGTTTGTGGTTTACATGTGCAGAGCGATTGATGGCACCTGCATTTTCAGAGCTCCTTCTGAAAATAAGAATTTATAACGATTTCGCTCATGGGGAGATTCCTTCCACAAAGAGGGGGTTATTGAGAGCTGACTATTTGGGCTCGCGGCTATATTAATTCTGGGCCATGTTTATAATGGATTTTATTTTCAATTGTGTATATCATAAATTATTATTGATTTTTATTGTAAAAATCAGTGTGCAAATTATTGAGAGATAGATCACAGCATTAAAAATGTGGGTTATAAGTCTTAGATGAATTTGACAAAAGAGATATTTTAATTAAGGATGAGTGCATTATAAATTTTAAGTGAATTTGATCCCAACAAATGAGTTTGATATATGTCTTTGGTGAATTTAATAGAAATAAAAATTATAATTATTACGTTTGTAGGCATTCTACAATAACATTAAAGGATGGGATGTAATGGTGTGAGCGTGTTCACAATTATATTCAACTCTAAATTTGATATCCATAAGTTTTTTCTTTTATTTAGAAAATGAATTGAAAAATCATAATATATTTTTTATATAGTAGAATTTGGAACCCCTGACATAAGTAATTACCTAAATTGTTGTCATTTGTCATCAATCAGTAAGAAAGAAATTGACACAAAAAGTGATGAAATTATCAATCATTGAAAAATTCAAGATAATAACCTTGAAATTAATATATCTTGATATATCTCAAATAGATATACTTAAAATATTTGTACTAATTATTAGTGTTCACAAATAATCACATAAATTAATAGAATTGAAAATAAAATGTGGGACTTCATAACCCTCTAAACAAAAATATATATCATACAAAAGTTGAACAATCAAAACTAAATTCAAAATTAAATCGTTCTAATGTTTTCATTAGAACACTCTATATGTAGTGTGATACATCTCCTAAATTTTAAAACTTTATTTCAGATATTTATGGTCACACTAGGTGCAAGGATAGAGCATGCAATCTTTCTGTGACTTTGAACTTGTCACAAAAAGATTGTATTAGAGTCACAAAAAGATCGTTTTCTCCATCATTACATTAAATGTATTTTAATTGGAATTGGATTAATATAGATTTTTAAGTAAATTTGACAAAAGAGATACTTCTAAAAAATGTATGTTTTTTTAATTATACAAGAGAATACTCCTCTACTATGACTCTCATCTCTCCTTTGTAAACATGGTCCGAAGTGAGGAAGACTCCCAATAACTCAATATTGAAGTGTCATTATTAGATTCGTGTGCACTCAACGGAATTAGGGAATCTACTCCCATTATTCTCAATATAACTTACCTTCAAAATTTTATATATAAATTTCTTCTTAATAAACGTCAAAAACTTACGAAGCCAACCAACCCTAAAACCTTAAAAATAATAATAATAATAATAAATAAATTTAATAAAATGTGAAGGATAAAAAAAAACGTCCCACATGGTCCTTAGCGTGTTTGGATCATAAGAATCTGAACTCTTTATGTACTCGGACAAGTATTTATGATATATACTTTGTGTGTATATTCATTTTGTGATGAAAGAATACCAGTACTTAATCTGATCCCATGCTTATCTGGAACAGTCATCATACATTTTTCCTTCAGATCTGTAACTCTTCATCCCTTCACAATCAATCATTTCAATTGGGCATGCGCGTGCGATGGGCTTACCATCCAATTATAGCGCAGTTTTAATGGATAATTATTTCCCTTGCAGCGCAAGTTCCAATCCCATGAATCCCCTTCCCCACCCAGTCCTGGCACATAGTCTCCACTATATCAAACGCCTCGTGATTTGCAGCCATATGAGAATGTAGACACCTACATTTCTTCGACATTGCTTTGCATTACCTCCACAATTGTAGTTTCTGAGATGTCCACGGATCGAATCTCTGCAACAGCAGGAGCGCCCAGAAAGAGGAAGGCGAGCGAGGATGATGAGGACGTGGGATTCCCTCCTGCGTTGAAGCCCATTATCACGGCTTGCAAACCCAGATTACTATTATGTACAGAAGATTCAACAAAGGAGTACACAGATGATAGCCAGGTTGATTTGGATATTACAATCACTGGAAATTATGATGATAAACTGGAAGGCAATGAAGGGTGCCACACCCCAAAGGATGAGAAGCACCAATTACCCAAAATTTTATCATGTCCTCCTGCTCCGAGGAAACCCAGACCCACAGCAAAGAAAAGCAAATCTCAGAATTGTTTCATGGTTAGTCATCGGGAGCTGAAATTCCTCCCCAATCTCTCCCAGCTGGAGCCCAAAAAATTTCAGATCAGGTGAAAGCCTGGACAGAAATCTAGATTTCCTGAGCAATATATGAAACTATGTATAATGGTCTCTAGATTGATAATCTTTTTCATTTTCTTATCTTTCTGTATACAGATCAATGAAAAGTGTATACACTATTTTTGGTTCATAGGGATGTAGAACCTAGATCAGTATAAATATATGGCAGTGATATTACATGTGCTGAAGGAGGGGACTCTTCGAAAATTCAGACATTAGAGATTTGAGTTTTTTTTTTTTTTTTTGGCAGTGAGGAATTATTATAGAAGTCTATTCAAACCCAATATGTAGTCAGGAAAAATCTTCTGCAATAATTTGATCATTATTTTCCACATATATGTAAATTGCCTCTACTGTAACCATCATTAAAGAGTGATGAATCCAGTAAAGGAGTAGAAACCTAGATTTAAAACCAGTATGTATTCATATAGTAAAAAAAAATCTTCTATAACAATTAAGACATTATTTTCCACATAAGTGAATTGACGTTTTTGAGTCCTCTACTGAATCCATCATCAATATATGACGATGAATTCAGTAGATGAGTCGAAGCCTAGATTTAAAGCCACATCATTAGGGAGTGATGATGATTGCAGTAGAGAAGTCAGAAACCTAAATTCAAAACTAATACACAGTGATATGCAGAAAACTCTTCTGCAATAATTCAGACATTATTTTCCATAAATATGTAAATTACCAAATTCTCTACAATACCCATCATCAAAGGATGATGAGGAATCCGGTGGAGGAGATGAAACCTAGATTTGAAACGAAAATCCGGTTATATGCATATTTTTTTTCTACAATAATACAGGCATTGTTTTCCATATATATGTTTGAGTTAAACAATGGCAGCCTGCAGATCCTTGCTTGGAAAACTGGAAGGCTCTGTGTTAAATTAAACTAATTTTAGTAGTGGGTAAATGGATAAGCTCATCGGAACATGAAATCCTAATTATGTATAAAATTCTTCTAGGTAAAATTATATTTATCTGATATTTGAAATCCTATTACTGGATCCATCTTTAGAGAAATAATAGACCGATATAAATCTGCACCAAAATATCAAACCGAGGTTTTAATTTGCTTGGCAAAAGGACTTGATGCATTTGAACAGGGATCAATTTACTTAAATGTAAATCGATACCAAAATAACAAACAAAGGTTCTTGGTAAGGCACTCACAATTTATTGATTTATTGACAAGAATTATATTTAAGTGGGCTCAACAGGCCTATCTAAATGAACACATCCAAAGAAATTTCTCAAATAGCCGAACGCAATTCAATAAAACTGCCCTCTATGATTATACCTTGAGATCTGATTTCGATTTATCATAAAGTACAGTGTTATTTTCATAGCTAAAAAACTGTAGATGTATTTAGAAATTTTATACTTTACAACTCATGATAAGTATAAAAAGAGACTCTTGCATATAAACTGTGTAAAGAAGTTTATATATTTTCTCTATGTAGGCCATGGCCCCACAGAATTACAGAACCGAAAAAAAACACATAACAGTTTATAAAAATCTGACCAAGGTCATTATGCAGGCAGGCAAATTAATACATGGGCATGATGAACGTTTAACATGGTATACTGGATATGTAATAATTGACTGAAGCAAAAACTCTCTTCCCCAAAATCGACAAGTTTGGTGGCTAGGCTTTGGTTCTTCTCTGGTAGATTTCTTCTCTGATGTGATGAAGGAAGACAACACTACCAAGGCAAAATACTTAAAAAGAATCTTTATGCGCTCTTTAGCACTATTTTTTCTATATTTTTGTTTAAATATTTTAAGCTTTTGCAATCCATGATTTCAGAAACAGAGATTTTTTTGAAAATTTTGATTCAGTTACAGTTAAGATTCAAATAAACAATAGCCTTAGATCTTGTAGCATAGGTTTCAATATCCACAAACAGAGAAAAATATAGTTTATGCACAGGGAAAAACCAAGAGACATATCTTTATTGTTTCAATGAGGAAATTACAATGCGCACACACAAAAAATTTACAAACTTATTTAGATTACAAATATATGCAGTTTTACAATCTCGATCCAATCATGGATGTGGCTCAATCCTACAGTTCTCTACCTAGATTTGTGCACTACAGCGATTCTCTACTTATAGCTCTTTAATGGCTTCTCCATAACTTCTTCGTCAATCTCTGGTTGTTAAATTTCTTGAATTGTTATACCCATGTAGACTGAACCCCTTCTCAAAAGGCATTCATCCCTTTATCAAGGTGTTGTAGAAGAACCATTATGGAAGTCAAAATGCCTCAGCATCCATTCGAGAGACGTTTCATCTCCCTTTTGTGACTTTTCAATGTCCATTATTTATGGAACTTCTTGAGAGGTGCATGGAACTCTAAAAAGTGTGTTGGCATATCATGATCCCTAGATATGACATTGAACATGATGCACCCTACATGGATATGTGATAGTAATTTATTTATTCGTTGTTTGGCTTTGATTCTAATGTTAAGGATTTTTTTACATAGTTGTTTTGCTGTTTGCACGAATTTGAATGTTTGTAATGTATTCAAGTTTATTACCATAAAAGTGCTCTTGACACAATCAAAGTAAAATTTGAGGCTTACGTGCATTAAAAACAATGTAAACTGATTTTGTTAAAGATTTTAAATCTTTGCAGAACCACAAGATCATAGTAATGTTTCAGGTAAGAGTGGTAGTAATTCTGGATCTTGTCCAAGCTCGATATCACAGCCTAAAAAAAAAATTCTTCTTACCATTGCATATTTGCCTGGATTTGCATTGAAGACACTCAAAACAATGCAAATGAACTCTATCAAATAGTTCAAACCCTTGCTATTGATCATCGAACATGTCAGCCAAGCATTATTTTATAGCGTATTTTGATTAGTATCAGTTGCACCAGCATCTCAGGGATTGATTCGATGCATTTTATGGAAAAAAAACCCACAAATTCATACATTAACGAAAGCCTCAATGAATATAAGCTCAAATGTCTTGATTTTATAGTTTTGTAAATATTTTTTTACATAGTTCCTTTACAGTTTGTACTAATTTCAATCTCTATAATATATACAGATTTATTATTATGATTGTGTCAAGGACACATTCAAAATAATAAACTTCAACTTCAGTTTATAAACATTCAAAATAATATAAGTTTGTTATATGAAACATTTCAAACCATTGCAAAACCACAAAATCACAACACTTCAAGTAGTAGTTGTGATGCTCCATCTTGTCCAAGATCAATATATCAGCTACACACACACACACACACACACACACACACCCATCATTTCATAGCTGCATGAATTTGTATTATTACTTGATATCCTTTCATTAATATCAGTCACATCAGCTTTACAAATATTGAATCAATGAACTTTATGAAATGTATAAAGAAAAATTGTTATTTACGATCACACTTCCAATGTGCATTGATCACCACTGCAAGTCTGACATTGATGTGACTTGAATACATACTATCATAATCTCAATCTAATATAGAATATATCTTTTTCCTCAAACATGATAGTTTGACTTAAATTATTTGGTCGACACTTCATTTTCATTGACTATTAGAAAATTGTTATTTTCAACTAATCAAAAATATATTTTTCCTTGAACTTGTAATGGTTTTGACAGAATCAACATTTAATTGATTTTTTTTTTTCATTTGATCACAGACTCCTGGTTTTAATATTTGTAAAATTTTATATATGTGAATTTGTCAAGCACTCTCTAAAAAGTTTTGATTTTGAAAGAAGTTCTTTCTGAGATTTTAGTGTTATAAAAATTTGTGTTTGTTTGATCTTTGTTTAGGTGGTTGTTATTAAATTTTAAGTCTATGTTCTTAACTTTGATTCTTATAGCATTGTTATTAAGTTCATTAGCCCACAAAGTCATTGATCCTAGAATGTTTTGCAAAGAAATTAAGGTTATCTTTGTTGTGGTCTCTTAATACAATCTTGGCATGGTTCTATTGATGCTCATTTTTTTAAATTTGCTTTACATGTAGTCTCATGAGACAGCTCTTGTTGAGTTTTTATTTATTCATCGACCTAAGAAAGAAAGTATTTGCACTTGCCATTGTTATTATAATTATTTTCTTTAACTTTTTTGTGTTATGGTGTAAATAGAGCATAGTGATCTATTGTATTTCTTTAAATATCGGAACAATAGTGTTGCTTAGTGTGTGAGATGGTCTTAAATTCTATTTGGTAGTTCATCAATGCTAATGGATAAGTGCAAGAAAATGATTGGAAAAAGGGGTTTTAAGTGAACATTTTTCCCTTATTAAAAATGAGAAATTTCAACTTCTATAGATTATTTGAAATGGCTACACTTAAAATTTGAAGATGATATAAGAATATGAATTGTATCATTTCAAGTCTAGTTTTTAAAATATTATTTTTTTCTAAAAATTGTCATGTATAAATAGGTCAAATATCTTAAATTTAAAGAGGAACTCCTATTTTAAAAAAACATAGTAAATAGTCAGTGACATGGCCCTTTAGTTTTTGAGTGTTGTTTAGTAATTTATGAAACCCTTTGGTGAAAAGTTAGATAAGTTCAGATAATTTGTATTTTTTTTTAAATAATGAATAATTAATATTTTATTATTTTGACAAGTAAATGACTATAGAAAATGATTAAATAATGAATATTTGACCATGCACCCTTCCCCCTCTCCCCTCCCTCCTAACTACCTAAAAAAATAAAAAAATAGGTTTTTTTCAATGTGTATATAATTAGGCTTAGTTTGCAATCATAGAAGTTTTTTTCCATTTGGATGACCAAAAAAAAGATACATAAACAAATATAGACATGTATGGTTATGGTATATAGTGGCATAAAAAGGACATACTTAGAAATCAATATAGATAGAACCCTTAAAATAGTAAAAAATTTATAAAAAACATATATTTAGAAAAAAAAAAAGTGTGCTCAACATTATAGTAAAATGTTTTGGAAATGTTTCGATGAAATTCATATTGTTTATGATGGTAGAGGTAAAATTTTGTTATTTTCAATCAAAACACGGATTTAGGTGTTTGTTGGCAGGTCCAAGCCTTAGGCTTAAGAATTCAAGTCATCTTCAATCCTGTAGGCATATTTTTGAAACTATATAAAGAAAAAGTGCGTACGTGCTACAATGCATATGCACTTTTAGAAGTGTTATGGGTTCCTATATGTATGGATCTATATGTATTTATTTATATGTATGTATAAACTATTCTCATTTTTCATCACTAAAAACACTAAATGTTATTATTTCATGTAATTTATGATCACTAAAAACATACACAAAGATACATACAATGTTTTCATAGTCCATATATCTTATTGCCTATTGTTCCTAAAGTTGAACCGTACGTCATAAGGGATGTAAACATGAAGTAGACCTATCATATATATATATATATATATATATATATATATATATATATATATATATATATATATATATATATATATATATATATATATATATATATAATAAAATTGGTGTGTGTCAATATATACAATGCCATATTAAGGACATAATCCATATACTAATGCAATTTCAACCAATTTAAGCTAGTGAACCTAATTTCAACTATATAGGATGTGATTTGGGATTCAACCAACCCCAATTTCATCATAGAATGAACCAAAGAGTCAATTTTTTAAATAATGGAAGTAATTAGAGAGAATTGGAATCCCTTGAACCTAACTACAACAATAGGATGTGTTTGGAGCTAAATTAGCTCTTATTTCATAACATATTGAGCTAATTAGTCAATTGGTGCAATCATAGGTGTAATTAAGATGAAATTGACCCCTATGAACCTAATTTTGACTATATAGGATGTAATTTAGGGCTCAATCAACCCCAATGTCATCACAAAATAAACCAAATATTTGATTAGTTCAATCAAAAAGGTAATTGGGGCCAATTTTAGCCCCTTCAACCTAACTACAATTATAGAATATGATTTGGGGCTCAATCAGTCTCAATTTAATTAAATAATGAACCAAAGAATCAATTAGTTCAATGAGAGATGCAATTTTGACTGTATAGGATGTGATTTGGGCCTCAATCAACTCCAATGTCATCACATAATGAATAAAATAGTCAATTGGTAAAATCATGGAGGCAATTATGGTCAATTTGGTCACATTGAACCTAAATGAAGCTATACAATGTCATTTAAGGATAACCTAGCTTTTATTTCATCATAGATTGAGCCAATTAGTCAATTGGTGCAATCAATGATGTGATTTGAGAAAATTTGAGCCATGTAAACCTAATTACAATTGTATATTATCATCACATAATGAACCAAATAGTTGATTTGTTCAATCATGGAGGTAATTATGGCCAAATTAAGCCCCTTCAATCTAACTACGACTATAGGATGTGATTGGGGGCTCAATTATCCCTAATTTTATCACAAATTTATCCAATTAGTCAATTGGTTCAATCAATCATGTGATTTGGGCCAATTGAGCCCCTTTGAAACTTAATTCACACTATCTAGGTGGTATGGGGCTCAATCAACACCAAATTATCATTTTATAGACTAAATAATTGATTGGTTCAATCACAAATGCAATTTAGGCTAATTTGAGCCCTTTGAACCTAGCTACAAGAGTATGACATGATATTGGGATAAATTAGCTCTAGTTCCATCATGAATTGATTCAATTAGTTAATTAGTGCAATGACCAATGTGATTTGGGCCAAATTGAGCCTTGTGAACTTAATTTGTGGCTTAATTGATAGTATAAGATGCAATTTGTGGCTTTATCAAACCTAATTTTCTCACAAATGCAATCATGAGGGCAATTGGGGGAAATATGAGCCCCTTGAACCTAATTATAACTATAGTATCTGATTTGGACCAAATTGAGCCATGTGAATCTAATTTTAAATAAAAAGTGATTTGGCCATCAATCAACCCCAATTGCATCACATAATGAACCAAATAGTCAACTGGCTTAAGCAAAGAGGTAATTGGGGCCAATGTGAATCCCTTCAGCCTAATTATGACTATAATATTTTATTGGGAGCTATATTATCCCTAATTTTATCATAAATTGAGCCAATTAGTTAATTGGTGCAATCAATAATGTAATTTGGGCTAAATTGAGCCCCTTTTAAACCTAATCCCAACTATATAGGATGTGATATGGGGCTCAATCGACACCAATTTTATCATTACATGAACCAAATAACCAGTTGGTTCAATCAAGAATGCAATTGGGAAAAATTTAAGCCCCTCAAACTTAACTACAAGAGTATTATGTTTTGGGGATAAATTAGATCTAATTCCATCATGAATTGATCAAATTAGTTGATTGGTGTAATTAAAGACATGATTTGGGCCAAATTGAGCTCCATAAACCTAATTTATGGCTCAATTGATTGTATAAGATACAATTTATGGCTTAATCAACCCTAATTTTATCACAAATGTAATCATAAAGAAAATTGAGACCAATCTGAGCCCCCTGAACCTAACTATAACTATAGTATGTGATTTGGGCCAAATTAAGCCATGTTTACCTAATTTTAATTAAATAAGATGCGATTTGGGGATCAATAAACCCCCATAGCATTGCATAATGAGCCAAATAGTTGATTGGCTCAATCACAAAAGTAATTGGGTCCAATTTGAGTTCCTTCAACCTAACTGTGATTATAAGATTTAATTGGGGGTTTAATTAGCCCTATTTTTTCACATATTGAGCCAATTATTTAATTGATGCAATCAATAAAATGATTTGGGATAAATTTATCCCCTTTCAAACTTGATTCTAATTATATAACATGTGATACATGGCTCAATTGGTACCAATTTTATCATTGCATGAACCAAATAATCAATTGGTTCAATCACAAATGCAATTGGGGCCAATTTGAGCCACTTGAACTTAACTATAATAATATTACATGAATTGAGGATAAATTAGCTCTAATTCCCTTATGAACTGATCAAATTAGTGACCCAAAACTCAAAATCTTTGGTTGGAAGATAATTCAAGAAAAAAGAACAACACAATTCAAATAATGCTATCTCTGAGAAGAGATATTTTATTGATCAAATTTGCAAACCCAAACATATGCCTATCTCTGAGAAGAGATGTCTGATTTCCACTTCGGGTTACATCTTCATTTATACATGTTTTGAAGGTGGGGAGAGGATGTGGAAGGTCACCAATCTCGAGGGAGATGAATTGGTTCGACTTTCATGATTAAAAATAATACAGAATTCAAGGAATTGATATTTTTAGAAACTTACTATTTTTAGACTACACTACTAAAATTAAAATTTGGGGCACTTCCATTGGATTTTTGAAGGTAAAAATTCATTGATCAAAGCTCCATTCCATCTCATCATGTTCTCCTCATTTTTAGTTTTCCAACGGTTCAAACGGTGAGTCAATTGGAGCTACGATGAAAAAGTTATGGATCGTAGAAGTTTCGTCATCAATTGGGGTGGACCCGTCACCTGAATCGTTGCTCGGATCAATTAGTCAATTGGTATAATCAGATATGTGATTTGGGAAAATTGATCCCTGTGAACCTATTTATGGCTTAATTAATTTAATAAAATGTAATGTGTGCTTAATCAATTCTGATTTTATCACAAATTGAAGCAAATATAAAGAAACAAAAGGCATATTAAGGAAACCATTGAAAAAAAAATGTATAAAGAACCCTTCAATAAAAGGTATAAACAACATGTATAAAAAAAAACATGTACATGTTTATTTTATTACCAATATAACACTTTATCTTACATTAATATTTTATCTCTTTCATGATTTATGTCCCCATAGTTATGCTCTACATCATTCTGCGCTCTACATAGTGCAAGACAAAAGTTATCAAGTTTTTTTCAATTCCCAGCCTTAAAATCAATCAAGTTTGTCTAATCATGGGTGACAAAATTCATTTTGAAGTGAGGAAAAATTTAAAGTGCAAAATGCCTAAGCAATTACAAGTGTTGAGAGGGAAAAAAGGGAATGAATGCAAACATTTCATTTAAGACAAGGTACTTATACTATCCCCAATGAACCAAATGTCATGGATAATGATGATGAATGTTTACCTAAAAGTATAAATTATATTGAAATTCCACAATAAAAATATGATTTTTTAAATTTTGGTGATGATGATAATATGCATGATGATTTACCCCCTAATAATGTATAAAATTACATGAAAACATATAATGGTGAAATTAATAATGAATAAAATTCCATGGAAATACTAAATAGTTAAAGTAACAATGAAGTAAACTATATATGAACATAAAATGAATAAATTAGTAGTGAAGATAACAATCTAGAAACACCAAATCAACAAATTGTACCATTAATACCACCTTCAAGGATTTTGCATAGAAGACCCATGTACTTAATTGGATTTGAATTTTTTTTTTTGAAACCAATACCTAAGAAAATGTGTGACCACCCATCAAGAATAAAATATGAAATAATTTGGAATTATTACTTTGAAGATTTAAGTGATATCAAAGATGTCAATTATATTTTTCCTAGAATGAAATTGCTGAAGATGAGATCTACAATTAATTCCCTAAGACTAATAACATCTAATATTGATAATTAAAACAAGACAATTGTCAAAAATCTACATGATACATACCATATTGTAGGTGTGAAAAGACACACCAAAGATAGTAATGTTGTCTGATGCATAATTACAACTTGTATAGTAAGTGGTCAAATAAGGATTAAATACTTGATTAGAAAAACAATTAGAGAAATGAACATAGACATAAAAACACTAATGAAAGCAATCAATATATGTAAAATACTTGATAATGCCAATAAAAATGAAACTTGTACATTCTCTAAAAACTTTTCACGAAAAGACAAGGCTATAGATGATCCTCTCAAAGATTTAATTGCACAATTTTGGAAAGACAATATAAGGGTTTGACCTAACATAAGTGATGTGGTGAAAAGAAGAGTTGGTTCTCATAACCATGAACTGCGTCTAAAGCATTTAGTAGATATGATCCAAACACAAATGTACTCTAAGTTTTTACATAAATATATACAATTTTTTATTATTCAAATATATTTGGAGATGGCCAAACCCTTCTATGTCAAAACAAATCACACATACACCACTTGTTATTATAGGCAACATGTTGAGTTTTAAATGCATTATGATGGTTTTTATCATGTATGTTTCACTTTTCATATTGAAAACATTTTATAGGAGTGTGGCATGGAAGCTCTACCAAATCAACAAGGGATTTTATTCCAACCAATTTTTATGAAAGACCGGATAGATAATTTTTTTATAGTAAAGCATGTTTGGATGGAACTTGAAAAATTTGTAGTGGATTACTAAAATTTAAAAATTGTATCCATGAGAAGAGTACAAGTGGAATTACACAATAATTAGTTATTTTTAGCAAATAAAAATATGTGACATATCATTTAAAAATGGCAAGGAATCTAAAAGGTGTGAGAATATTGAAAACTTCATTGAGGAAATTATTTATGAGTCCACAAGGCATGCACATAGAGCTACATGGTTGGATGAAAAATTCAAGTTAAGCAAGGACACATTCCCAATTGGTTCTATTTTTTTAGTATTTGATTTTGCCTAATTAGAATTACACATTCCAAACACAATTGTAGGTTCAATCACAATACTATAACTCAATATATGTTTTCATTTTATTTCATACATGCATTTAATTATAGAAAGTAAGATCAAAAAATATTAAGGGAGTATCATTTCTATGTCATTGATAATCTATCACATTCTATGAAGTATGTGCAAGGCTATTTTGAGATGTTCTATAGAAATTTGATGAGAGTATTATTACTTTCAATCAACATTATATTTGGGTAGACAATTTTGCATCACAATTTAAAAATGCAAGGATGTTTTAATAGTCGAGTAGGATGCATGTTACCAATGGCATAGAACATATTTGGATTTTCACTAAGGATAGCTATGGAAAATGGGAGCATGATAGTGTCAGAGCATGTTTGAAAAGAGCCCTTACAAGAGAGGAGTTGAGTTTCAAATATGGCACCAATTTGACTGATGTAAAAACCACTATTGAATGGTATAATAATAAAATGGCCCATGGTTCTCAAGAAAACTCTAGTGTTCATAGATATTTTTGGTTGATGGAGGAAGAATAATTGGCAAGGTATGAGAATTGTATGATTGTAACAGAATCAAGTGAGCTCTGCTCATTCCATATCTCAAAGTTAAGTTCTTAGCTTTTTTATACAAGGCATATGCCATGTTTTTTTTACATGTGTGGACATTTTTTGGAACATGTGTGAGTCACAAGCGTGGATGTATGAATGGAGATGTAGACTTATGAGTCCAATTAACACATTCGGTTCTACCAGAATTATAACTTATAGATATGACATCATCAATCACATGACTTTGACCATGTATCTAATCTAATGCAACCAAGCATAAGATTAATCATTATGTACTAAATTATCATTACCTATCAACATCATTATTAAAAAATTGTTTTATTTTATGATTCAGGGCATGTTTTTGCATCTATTTTAGATGAAAACAATGAAGAGGTAACATATTACTACTTGTGTTGGTGTGTAGAGGAAAATAAATAAATTGACTTCCCTAGTCATATATGGGGAAAACATTGACTATCCCACTAGGTCTATGGTAGTTACTGGAACTTTGCTTTAAGGAATCCTATTAAAAAAGCATATGTATGGTTGTCTGAAGACTATGAAATACATAGGAAGATATGGCACTATTCAAATTTGGTTCTTACAATAAATGTTCAATTAATTAAATAGTAGGGGAGGCAATTAAACAATAATCTATGGAAGGTTTGTAAATCTAACCATGATTCAATTTTTGTTAATATTAAGAGTAGAGCAAATCTTATTGGTTCATTGGATTGAAATTCCAATGTATGTTGAGTTATCAAATGTAAATGTTTTAATTTTAGCAAATTTTATTGAAATTGTAGATATTACATATAAATCTAAATTTAATTACTTACATATTTTTCTTAGGTTAGTGGTGCCAAATAATCTTCCACCTTCACAGGGTTTGAACTTTTAGTATATAATTTCATATTATGAAGCTAAGATAAGCTTAATAAAATCTCAAAAGAAGTTTGGTACCATTATTATATAATTTTATATTCTCTTCAGGCCAGTACAAGTACTTCATCTCCTAAAATGGTGGCTTGAGAGGAACATAATGTGGTCCTAGATGTTATTCGTCACCCTTGATGTGGTTGTGATGTCATTTTTCATCTACAAAAAACCAAAGGAGGATATCTCTATCTACAGATTGAACATTAACAACATTTATTGTAACTATTTTTTCACACATAAGCAATTGTAAAACATGTATTTGAGTGGTTTTGGAGGTTTTAATCATTGGAACACATGTAACTTTCCTATCCATACATTTTGGAAGTGATGGATTTGTAAATGGAGGTCCTGAAAGTGGAAATGTCAATTGGAGGATTATAACTTATCTTTTGACTGCATAAAAATTATATCTCAGCACTAATTAGTATACCATCTACCACAAATTCATCTCTTATATTGGATATTCATGCCTTTTGGTGAAAGTATAGGTATTATACATGCATGTGAAGTTTCTTTTAATTTTTTCAAATGAATTATATTTTTTTACACATGTCTAAATTATGGATTTAAAAACTATAATTATCTCATATTAGGAAGGTTGTTATTAATGTTAGAATGAGTGTATTCCATCTATTTACCAGGAGTGATCAAAGGCCAATAATGTGATCCTATACATTATTTTCCACCTTTGACATGATGGTGATGCCAATTTTCTACCAAGAAGCACCAGATGTGGACATATCCAACTACAACTTGAAAGTTAACAACCTTTTTTGTTAGTGTTTATACATGTCAGAGAAACTATAAAAATACGTATCCAGGTTGATTCAGATGTTTTTTTCATTGAAAAACATGTTATTTTCCTATCCAAGTTTTTTTAAATGGTGGATTTTCAAGGGGAGGTCCTAGAAGTAGAAATGTCGGTTGGAGGAAAAAAAAACTTGTCTCTTGACTGCATAAAAATTACATTTCATCATTGATTAGTATAAAAATATGCCCTAGATTTGTGTCTTATTTTTTATTTTCATGCTCTATAGTGAAGGTATAGGGATTAGACATGCATAAATTTTATTTTGATTTATGCAAATAAATTATAGATTTCATTTTACGTACATCTAAATTTCACCTTAAAAATACACTTTCCTTGCATTGGGAAGGACTTTCTTGAGGTTGGAACGAGTACTCCATCTCATGACTAGGTGTAATTTAAAGTTAATATCATGGTCCTAGACATTATTCACCACCATAGATGTAGTGGTGATTTTATTTTTGACCATGAAGCATTGGAGGTGGATATCCCCACCTACAGCCTGAATGTTGACAACATTTATTGTTAGTGTTTCCTTGTGTTGGAACAAATGAAAATATGCATATCCAAGTGTATTTAATATTATTTGTCCTAGGAACACATTTTATTTTCCTATCCCAATGTGTTAGAAGTGATTGATTTTTTAAGGGGAGGTTTCAAAAGTAGTAATGATAGTTCAAGGATAAGAACTTGCCTCTTAATGACATAAAAATTACATTTTAACACTGATTAATATAATGTCTACCATGGATTTATCTCTTATGTTTGATTTTCATGATCCAAGTTGAAATTAAATGGATTTGACACATAAGTGAATATTCTTTTGTTTCATGTAACTGATTTACAATTTTTGTTTTACACATGTTTGAAGTTCACCAAAAAAAATTACAATTTTATTATATTGGGAAGAATGTTCTTGAGGCTGTAATAGGTAATTTTTATCCTAATCGAGCATGATCGGATTCCAATTACATGTTCATAGACATCATTCGCCACCTTTGACATGTTGGTACATGGTGGTGATGCTAATTTTCAGCCATGAAGCACCAGAGGTGCATGTCTCTAATATGGATTGAACACAAAGATGACAATTTGGCCATTTCTACATATGCATATCTTAAGTCTATTTTACCTTTGGCGATACAACGAAACATGAAAAGTTCGTACCCATAAAAATTTGAGAAATAATGTAGTGATTCCATTATGTCAATTGAGTTAAATATTTGTGACATTCTATATTAATTTTAGTACTATGAAACCTTAGGCAAGGCTGGTGTTAGTATTGTCTGTAGTTAACAATCAAATTTGAATTCTATTCATTAGTGTTTGATGGTGGAGATAACCTTGAATGATTTTAAAGTATCATAATATTTTAAGACACCTTTAAACATTATAATTAGGCATTAGGTTTTTTTCTTACTACATAAATATGAAAGACACTTTTATTGATAACATTATCA
Source organism: Torreya grandis (assembly GCA_037957365.1). Taxonomy (NCBI): domain Eukaryota; kingdom Viridiplantae; phylum Streptophyta; class Pinopsida; order Cupressales; family Taxaceae; genus Torreya; species Torreya grandis. The sequence continues at coordinate 4,996,213 of JARHVA010000503.1, read as the reverse complement.
AACTTTGAAACTCGTTAGGTGCAAAGCTAGTTGAGAAGCATGTGATGATATGTTGAATTATTACATGTCAAATTATTTACATTATACTCCTTATACATTGAATCCTTAACTTTACAAATTTTTGGCCTATAATGTGAAATTTTTCCTTCAAGCCAAACACATATATACAGGTTCTTAATAAAGAATTGCTTTCTTAAAGGTTCGGTATATGGAATATCATATGAAAAATATTAATTTTTAAAGGACTTGATCTTGTTACCTTGACTCCAGGTTAGTCTTTACTCTCAAAAATAGATGGCTTCTTGGTATTAGTTATAAAGCGTATATACTTAAAAAACTCGTTAATTATAGTAAAGAGTGATGATTTTATTAATCATTAAACTATATAAAAATATTTGAGCTATTTATCTTTATACTATCATTGATAATTGATTTTGTTTATAATAAACATACATACTCTTGATTGAATATACTTTTATCCTTTATATAAGAGTTTATTGATTACACTGAATTTATAGAATTACTTTTTAAGGACAGTAATTTATTTAACATTGTATAAGAAATAAATATTAAATATGGCCATACAACCATCAAATTTAGTTTTACAATTAATAATATGGGCCAAACAGTATGCAGAAATATGATCATTACAAAATGCGAATACACACACACACACACCATAAAGACATACAAAATGTGAAGATAATATAATTTTGGGTAAATATCATATAGGCATACAATAACAAAAAGGTGTACTTTTCCATATAGGCATACAATACATTACATCATGTAAGACATATCCTATTCATCAAAAATTCTCCCTCTCTTTGCCTTGCTCATAGAAGGCTCTCCCTCAGATGTCATGATCATAGATTAAGATCCATAAAATGGCTTAGATTCCTCCAAGATCCAACTACAAGTCCTTTTACACTCATAGCTCATGTATAGCTAAACATGTTCATATACAAATATGGCTACAAAATTTACATACTAGACATGTAACCAAACTCAAAATTTAATTTCTAAATGACACAAAAATTATTTAGACATGCACTTACCGTAATCTCATGGTCGTACTTAATTTTATCTTGATGCTTAATAAGGTAAATGATAGGTTTATTTCATTCACATGAGTGTGAAATGGAGAAAAATCAAGATTCAATGCCCTACTAATCATCTCAACAGAACTTTCAGAAGCCATCGAATGCCCCTGTGTAGATAATACATTCATGTTAGTTATATCTACACAAGTACAAAGGAAAATTATTCAAAAAAATCTATATTTATAATTTAAAATTACAAGTTATCACATCTGATTGAATTGCTATGCAAATGAAATCATAGTAGCAATCCATATGTCTATCCCTACCCATATAGATGGAGGAGTCTCCATTAGGGTCATCAACTAAACAAACAAAATATAATTGTTAATTGAGAATATCTATATAAATAAACACATGTACATGAAGTATAATATTAATGAAAAATTACCTTTGTATATGTATATATTTGTTGATTAACAATAATATGTGTACTACTTGATGATCCATAATATGGTTGTGAAAAAGACATGATCACCTCCTCCTAAAACATAAAAAATTACATATATATTGTTGAATTTAATTTTTAAATTAGTTATTACCTTTTAAATACATATTTTTTTGAAATTTAACATGTCATAATTATTAAGTTTTATTCTATTTTTTTACAACATGTCAAATTTATAAGATACCTCCACATGTGAAGTCGAGGTGTCCAAACTAGATGTATGTGCCAAAAAATCATTAGTAATGACCATAACATATATCCCACCAAAAGCACCATCATCCTCATCTAATGGTCTAGTGCATATAATACCATAGGATATTCAATGGTGTGTTTGGGCATTAGTGCTAGTTGGAGCATCCCCGTCTCCACCCTCTCCAACATCAATGTGGGAAAGCTCACTCTTATGTAGAATGAGGGTATCAATAAGCACATTAAGCACATGCAAAGTTTTAATTTCTAAAACCTCTTTTGTTATAGAGGATATTATATTAGGATGACGAATTTTGGATACAAACACTCATAGGTTGATTAGACACATGACGTGTACTTGGTTTATCTTACCCAGAGCCTTTTCCTCAGCCCTAAAATTCTAAGTAGTCAAAATAATTAAGAATTTCATTCAAGATAAATTCATAGTAGATTTTTCTCAAAATTTAAAGAGGAACCTCTGGTTTTTAGAAGGCAGGTAATTAAAGACATCCACCATTAGTCTCAAAAAAATATCTCTTATAAAATTATGATAACACCAGTATATTGGGAACCATTTTTATGATAATATAGGTGATGCATTGGTTGATGGATCAATGAATATTGCATAAATTAGGTCCTTTGTTATTTTTTTGCCTCTAACATTAGCCTTTGATAATTTTTAGCACAGTAGGACCTACCTCTCTCTATAATATGCCCATATATCAATTTAACCTATTATCAAGTCAACTTATCCTAGTAATGACTCTAACATATTTTCTAAATAAGTATAATGGGTGTTAGTCGAAAGGTTCCCTAATTATCTTAATTATCTCCTTAATCTATATTTTATTTTATAGTATATGTGTAACTAAATCCTCTTGACTACCTAGGGGAACTTGTGGAATTATAGGAGGGCTAGGAAAGTTAGGAGGGATAGGAGGGTTAGGAGGATCTTATGGATTATTTCTTCTTAAATTCTCACATTTTGTCTTGCACTTGAATGGGTTTGATACAATATACAAACTGAAAAATAAATGGTTTTAACAAAAAATTATGCAAATCTAAAAAAATACTAAATTGTTAATAGGTAGGAAATTAGTTTGCCTGCCTCTCTTATGATGTGACATTCTTGATTTTTTCACTAAATAATCTTTTCAATATATTAACAAATAGTTTGTCAAACTAATTGGCTAATAATGGGAAATTGTCTCCTCTTGGCTAAAATGCAAGTACAGTGTGTAGCTAAATTATAGGCAAGCAATCATAAACTACATGAGTTGAATGAGAGTTTCAAAGGTTTTTTAATTATGTTTATAAAAACACATGTGCTTTTTAACCCTAGAATATGTACATGTTTTAGGCTTGGTATTTACCAAGCCTAATAAAATAATGCATACATGTTATTTCAGTAACACGAACATGTTTTTAGTCAATTCATGAAAATGTCCACAAATTGGCCCATCATCTTCCTAAACTTACCCTAATATGGTTTATATCTTTAACGTGTACTTTCTTTAATGTTTTAATATGTTATGTATTTAAGGCCAACTATAGCTAATCTATAATTAAAGTAAGTGTGGGAAAAGAGCCTAGAATATGCGCGTCAATTCTTCAACTTCATTTTTTAAGTTATTTGTTTAAGTAAGAACCATAAAACCAAATATTTTCATTTTGATCCAAATTTCATTTTAGCTAGTTTTTTAATTCAATTTCTCTAAGTTGTCTAAGTAAGGTTACATGGTATAGCTTTTAACACATACATTCTTTACCATTTTAAAATGTTCCCAGTTTACAACCACCCATATTTGATCTTACCAATGCCCTTTTTTTAAATAATATTTATTGATCTTCTTCCTTATTGGTGCGATTTCAATATATGCATGTAGAAAAATCTCATTCAATTTGAATGATATGCTTGAAATATCAATTAAAGTACCAACCAAGATAAATTATAACTAGACATTTGATACAAGTCCAAAGATTTGATTTTGAATTTTTTCAAGAATAAATATGATTTTTCCCATTTTTGTTTTTATTTTTATGGGTGCATATAGCTAACCATTTCTGTTAAGATTCAATTCAACATCTAGTTCCCTATCAAAATTCAATTTTCTCTCCCCCTACCCCCTTGCTTTTGTTCTCACATAAAAAAAAATGTATCTTAAAATATATATGATAAATATAAAAAGAGTGACTTGTCCTACACTAATATAAATGTAGAGGAATATAAACTTGCCAAAAAATCATGAAAAAGTATTAACAACATGCTAGCTTAACATCATCTTTTTAGATACCCTACTTTCAAATATAAAGTTGATTTTTTTTTGTTACTTTTTTTGTTGAATTTTCGATACATTTCTACTAAAATTATAAATAGCATAATAGAACATTTTATAAGTTGTGTGCATGAATTAAATTTTGATGCATTAAATTCATTGCAATTAGAATTGGATCCTAATATGCTTTACACTTTGCATAATATTTGTAACAATGAAACACATTTCTAAATATTGAAACTTTTTGTAGTTATTGAGTAAAATGAATACAAATCTAGGTTTTGGGTGGAAATTTTTCATTACAATGGTTGTCTAAGTGGTTAAATATACCAATATGGCTATGGTCAATGGCAAGTGTGAAACAAGTATCTTTAATTAAACATAAAATCCCATAAAGTACCATAATGTGTCTTGTTTCATGATATAAATCCCCTTCATGGTCATTAAGAACTATTGTATTGGGAAAATAAATTGTTTCAATACTACAGTTAGGAATGATCAACTATCACATCCTTACATGGTTCTTGAATCTCATTGCAATCTAATTTTACATGACCTGTAAATAATAATTTTATTTAAAATTAAAATTAATAATGGAGATTTTCATGATAACTTATTCAATTATATTTTCTAGCCATGCAATGAAGAATTTGATGTCGATGTCATAAGTGATATGTAGCATAGTAATTCTAAAATGCACATTTATCTTAAAACAATGAAGCATTGTCTCATTTCAAAAAAATTATTGGCATCAACATCATAAGGAGAATAACAAACATTACAATTTGGAAACTATATATTATTAACATGGCCATGCCATATTGAATGGGTGAAATTCAAATTAAAAATTTTGATTAACATGGCTATCCTTTTTTCTTATTGTTAAAATTCATCTATGGTAATCACACCAATATGTATCATTACAATTTACTCTAGATATGAGAAAGCCAATGTATGTATAATGATATAAGCTTGGTATCAAACATAAGCCATGTTCGTTATGAATAATTTTAAAAAAAATGACAACCACTTATTGATACTTTGGCTAAAAAAGTGATGACATCAATAACAATTGTCCACAAATCCATGCATCATCTAAAACATTCAATGTGACACAAAAAACTCTCAAATCCAAATCATTCCATTCCATAAATGAAAAAAAGCATCAAATAAAGGACACACCAATGCAACTTTCAAACTGGCATGTTAATATAATTTTTTAGAATAAGAAATAAAATAAAAAAATTGATCATATATTCTCTTTGACATCCTAAAAATACAATACAAATTAATCAAAAGTTCAAGGCAAATTCTACATCTGACATACAAAAATTCAAAAAAAAAATTACACACCAATACATACTTTCTTGAATTGTAAACACCTATATTTCAAGTTCAATATGATATATTGTAAAACAAAAAAAAGAACCATATTTAAAATCGACTATCAACGATACAATAACATAACAAAAAAAAATCTTGTAATTTTTATAGGTCTTTAAAAAATGAAGTATTACCAAAATTTGCATCTCATGAGGATATTGTCTTGAATCCTTTGTTTTCATCTATAATCTTGATTGATATTTATAAGAGGCTATTTTCAGTAAAACTATAAGTTTCATAAATTAGGCATCATTCATATAAGAAACCTTGGTTTGAATTGAAAATATATATAATTAAAATACCAAAAAACATTTATATAGTACAAAAATTTATTTCCATGATGCATACAAGGATAAAAAATTATCGTTGTCGAACTGAAAGACCACCTACAATATAAACTCTTTTCTAATTATGGAATTTCCATGCATATGTCACCATAAAATATTTAAAATAATTGTACAAAATAACATTGCATTGCATATAAAATGTCCAAATAAACTAGGACTAGGACCATCTCCTTCATTCCAAGTATGATGATAATCTGAGCTTAAACTCTACTTTATAATGGTCTTATAGATGTAGACACTGATGAGAATGGCATTAGTGACACTTTGATTCATGGATTTATATATTCAGTATGCATTCCTGACCTTCAAAAAAAATTAATAAAATTTTCTCCACCTGAAGGACATTAACCACTTGCAATTTTCCAAGAAAAAATTTAATATAAAATGAACTTCCCCACCCTATTCTTTGGTGAACCACATGATGAAAATAACATGAAAATAATGTCATACCAAAAAAAAAAGAGAGAGAG